>OW203727.1:4730591-4765699 GCA_934045075.1 Yponomeuta sedellus | reverse complement strand
ATTTACCCACTAGCTATGTTTTGTGCAGTTTCGTAATATACTAGATAAAACAGCACACATTATTTGCGGTATCGGTTAGGTTTCCTCATTAAGACAATGACATGAAATATTCCAAGTGATACTTGTATTTACCCAGTCATAGTTTTGTGACCAGATTGGCTTCTCCCACTGAATGAGTTTAACACCACTGGTGTCTACTTTTCATAACAGTGACACAAAACTTTGCTTTTTCAACCCAGTTTGTTTTGTAGTCAGATTGACGTCTCCCACATGAACAAGGTACAACACCACAAATTTTGTTATCAGATTGACTTCCCGTGATGGCCCTTCATACAATAACATAAAAGTACAATTTCAACTTAATCATATTTTGTGGTCAGATTGACGGCTCCCACTGTTAGAAAGATTCAGCACCACAAATTACTTTGTGATCAGATTGACTTCATGTGATGAACCTTCTTGCGCAACAGTGACACAAAACATTTTCGTCTTAACTGTATTTTATGGTCAGATTGACGTCTCCCATTGTAAAAAAGGTGATTCCAACACAACAAAATTTTGTGATCCTTTTCATGTGACACAAATACTGGGTGATTGGCAGAACCAGGAAATACTTGTATTTTAGGCATATTTTATGGTCGGCACAAAGAATACCTTACTTTTCCCACAAAAATGTTAGTGATCAGATTGAAGTCTCCTGTTTATCGTTCACTACGGAAAACACAAAACATTGCACAGTAGGAAAAATGTACTTCTACAGTTACTTGAATCCTTGGGTATACTTAAGTAAAATCGTGAATTAATGATAATATCACTGACACATAAAAGTATACTTTCATTAATGGAAATCTATTTCCTACTAACGTGTCACTTTAGTTAACGCGAATGCGAATATGATAGGTGGCTGGCAGGGATTGTCAACCTTTAGCTGTTGACGCAGGAGTTATAAATTTGATACGAAGTATACACGGTGTAAGAAAAAATATGTTGTCAAAAAGTACAGTTTTATTTATAAAAGTTGGTTCCTTTGAACATTCCTTAAAGGTATTCCGGTAATAAAGCATTTTCCATGTTATTATTTTTTTAAGACTTGATGTTAAAGTATTTTAAGAAATCATGATTTTGTAAATACGACCGACAGCATTTTGTCTTTTTTTAATTGAAACTTGAAGATATTATTCTCATCCCATTATACGTAACTGAACCTATGCAGATAGTTTTATATTTTTTCAACAGTTTTCTAACATCAGTTCTCGTTCATTTTCTATCTAAATTTATCTGTAACATACAGTAAAATAAATACAGTAAATTTTACATAACCCATAAATAAAGAATTTAGAGGGGTCATAATATTTTAATGTATCACCTACATAAGAGATAACCAAAGGTTGACTATACTAGCTATACTCTAGTCTAAGATCCACACGGAAAAAACTCGTTGCATCAAAATATTTAGCTGTAGGTATCATTAATACCTAATGTTTGACTTTCACATAATATTGTGGAGTCTACCAAATGCTTTATAAAGAATACCTAGATAAGTATTATTTATCCTGAAATACATTTATATAGTAATTTCATCGATATCATACGATGTTTTCTATGGATAAGCTAGAGGAATTAATTATAATTTCCTATTTAGCTCATCATCCGATTTCTGGTAACTGGAAATAACAGTTTATTTTCTTCTGCTATAGTGAAATATTCACCCAATTCGAACATTATCTGATTAAGATCAAGAAAATCTAAAGTAAATTGCAACATGTGTATCTAGGACTATTTACTCCTACCTAGGTATGAAACCTACGAATTTGCTACGTTAACGTTATTGGATCCGTTGCAAGCTTCTGATTGCGAAACATCTTACCTACAATAATCGATATATTGGTCACATTATGTTGCAATGGCAACCAGCCACATTAACTTGAGCTATTAAATAGTGCTGACATTATGAGAATAACATATAGGCTTGACCTTGCTACCGGTCAAGATGATTTGGTTAAGTACCTACTTTTGAAGGCAAAGCAAAAATTTTGGGTGTTCGATACTAAAAAGTAATATGTATTACTTTTATCAACAATCACCTATATTCATACACCTATAAATAAAGGCGATTTTCGCATTTACTTCATTACAGTACTTGTAATAAAAAAACAACATACACATTTAGGATATAAACCTATAACACCCTGATTTATCTAAAATTCTCATCACTTCCGATAACGTGATAACGCTGTTCAGTACAGTCTCCGTGTGGTGTAATTATCTACGACTTCCTCGCTACCAGTCACTCCATCGGTATCAAAATGTTAGTAAGTATATTTATTTACATCCTAATTTTTTTTTTTACGTGTTCCACTGACTAAACCGTATTAGTCCCTATATGAAAACTATGTCCCGAACTATGTCTAAAAAATATGTTCCAGTCACTACATTTATCTAGTATAGTAATTACAATACGGTGTATAAATCGTTTAGGTTAAATGTATAAGACTGGTATAAAACTATGTTATTATTATTTCAGGTCTGACTCCGAGTTTGAATTCTCTGGTGTACCTATTGCTGTGCAGTCGAGTAAGAAGCAAAAGACTCCAACCAGCTCCAAACGCAAAGCATCGAGCTACGTTGAGGAGACAGTTAGGTAAGAATACAATACATCTATAGTTTATTATAAATGATTGTACACTTTACACATCGTTTCAAATGACGATTCCCTCGATGTAATCAAGCTGTTGATGAAAATCTTGGAACATTGAAAGAGATAACAACTGTTTATTTGTTTGTTTCATAACTAAAAGTTGTTTATTCGTCTTAATAATTCAAACCATAGGTTTGACCCTTAAACCTTATTTTCTATAGCCTAAAGCCGGGGCCGCTGCACCATGTTACGCGTGTTACAAAAAACGTAACACTTAAATATAATAAAAGTGGGACATGGTATAACACGTTAGGTACTTGTTATATAACGTTACGTTACGTAACACGTAAAGTGTTAATACCACTCCCCATTTTTGTTTTAATAACGTGTTACATTTTTTGTAACACGCGTAACATGGCGCAGCGGACCCGGCTTAACATTGATCGTTACGGTAAATGTTTACATCCAGGGAAAAGTTTACTGGAATAGAATTAGTCTCGTTATATTATTCGTTGTTACGTTGTCGCGTCATTTGACTCTAGCACACCGCTGAGTCATTGAATCGTTGATTACATTGCAGGCATGTACTCGTAAAGGTTAACATGCTGTCGACTGTTTACTTTGCATCTTACTAGTCGTGGGTTCGATACCCGCTTCGCGTAGTATTTTTGTTTTCCATGTAAGATATGCTTATTAAGAATCACTTGGGATATTTGCTTATTAAGAATGACATATATGGGATAGATCAAAAGTAGATATGTACCCTTCATATTAAACTATCATCCACTTCATACTCGTTCAATGTATGTGTATCTCCTATAGATAGCCTACCCAATCGGAATATAGGTATAAGTTTATGAAGGTACTTATGTTTTAAAATATATTGTTCACTTTTACAGGTCTGCAAGCACCTTAAAGAAAAAGACGGTGGGAGATCTTTTCGGGATTTTGCGAGACGCAGAGAAGGTCGCTAAAGCGACTCCCGAGCAGCACCAACTGGGGTCGAGTCTAGTGACGCGGGTCGCCAATGGTCACGTTCGTCGGACAGCAACGACGGAAGGAGAATTCTATATAGAATTGAAGGTCTACAACACTACCGATGCTGCAAGTACCAACGTTCAAGAGAGGTGGAAAAAAGCGTTGATGGTAATAAAATTGCAGACTGATACGGACACACCGCACTGGGACGTATTACAGAAATTTATTAAACAAGTTTATTCACTGTATGATAATAGTGAGGCGAGTTTTTTTAGTGATAAGATAAATATAAAATAAAATTCCTTTAATTTATAATAAACATATTATTTTGCTACTTACCTATTTATTTTTGTGTCTAAAACCTAAATTTTAATTATCTGTTTCCTGGTCAATCTTACTACTTTTTATTTACAATGCCTTATTGCATTACTTGCAAAACTCTTGTCAACCCAAAAAGTTGGGTGGGTCATATGCGCAGCACTGACCACAAAAGCAAAGTCGCAACTCATCATTTGTCAGAAGATGTTGAGGTTCTGACCTCTGCATTCCGTAATCGTATTGCAACTTATAAGATACAGGCTAACGGTGATGGTCAGCACTCAATTGAAACCTTTTTCGAGTCTATCCATAATAAATTAAAATCTCTGATTGATATTTCATTGAAAAAACACGTTTGCATAAAAGTCAATGTTGAGCTTTTTTCATTTTTCCTTATGTACAAAAACGATTTGCAAGAACTAAAATCGTTTGGCACGAAAAACATTACCATACACATGAACCACAACTTCAATTCCATTTTTTCAGAAATCATAAATACATTGAAAAAAAAGCTTGAAGAGTTTCAAGAGCGAGATAGCGGTTGGACATTTTTGAGTAACTCTCATTTGGAAATCAATGTAAATAAATATCAACCATTGAGTGGGTCATCGTTTATAGATTTACCAAAATTTATAAAAAACAAAAAAGCATGTTTGAATATAAAAAATGATGATCCTTATTGTTTTCTTTGGTGTGTTACAGCTGCTCTATTCCCTTCAAAGAGCCACCCCGATCGTGTCTCGTCTTATCCCGATTTTCGCGATATTTTTAACACTCAAGGCTTATCATATCCAGTAACTTTTTCTGACATCCCGGTGTTTGAAAAAAATAATCCAGATATCGCTATTTTTGTGTATGGCTTACAAGGCAAAAAAACTGTTGTAGGTCCACTATACAGATCAGAGTCTTCCACTGCGAAAAATATCGTTCATCTGCTATTTCTCGAGAATGATGAGGGCTCTCACTTTTGTTTGATCAAAAACCTTCCCCGTCTGGTTAGAAGCCAAATATCTAAACACCATCAGCAACTGCATTTTTGCTCATCATGTCTGTTATTTTTTAAAACATCTAATGAACTAGTCATTCATGCATGTGGTGGTATTGCTACAGCTCTTCCTAACCAAGGGTCGGTTCTTCAATTTAAGAATTACGAACGAAAACAAAACATACCCTTTATCATTTATGCTGATTTTGAGACTATGCTTCAACGTCATCTGGGGTGTGAAGCAGACCCTAACATTGCGAGCACTAGCCTGCTACAACAACATGTGCCCTCAGCGTTTGGTTACTATATTGTTTGTACAGTGGATGCCAAGTATAATCGCTACGTCAGCTATCGGGGATCAGACTGTGTATCAAAATTTGTAGAATGGTTGTATCGAGACATGAAGCAAATACACACTATTTTAAAAGCTAATATTAAAATTATATTCACGGATAATGATTCACAAAATTTTGAAAATGCTGTCCGCTGTCATATTTGTGATAATCTTTTAATATTTGACAAGGTTCGAGACCACTGTCACATCACTGGTCACTATCGGGGGGCAGCTCACAAGCATTGTAATTTACAATTTAAACTACCAAATTTTGTTCCAGTTGTTTTCCACAATTTGTCAGGCTACGATTGCCATTTATTTATCAAAGAACTAGGCGAGGCGCCTGGTCCGATTAGAATAATACCTAAAACAAAAGAAAACTATATTTCTTTCACGAAGTATATACCATTATCGAAAGATGAAGGTATCCAACTTCGATTTATCGATTCATTTAAATTTTTAGGTACCAGTTTAGAAAAACTCACGAAAACAATGAAGGTGGAGGAATTCTCGTTGTTGAAATCATTTTTTGCAAATGACACTGAACTCAAATTACTCACTCGCAAAGGTGTTTATCCATATGACTATATGTCACATTGGAAATGCTACGAAGAAAATTCCCTCCCACCCAAATCTGCTTTTTATAATACTATCAGTGGTGAAGAAATTTCTGATCAAGATTATGAACATGCCAAGTCAGTATGGTCAACTTTCTCCATTCGTAACTTAGGTGAATACACTGATCTATACGTTAAAACAGATGTCTTGCTACTAGCCGATATTTTTGAACATTTCCGCAAAACATGTAAACGATATTATCAATTAGACCCGGCATTCTACCTCACAGCACCCAGCTTATCATTTGATGCGATGCTTTTGAAAACTAAGGTCAGATTAGAATTGCTTAGCGACTTAGCGATTATTCGGATGATTCAGGATGGAATACGGGGTGGTGTATGTATGTGTTCCAAGCGACATGCGAAAGCAAACAATAAATACATGTCTGAGTACGACCCATCACGTCCCGAGTCCTTCATAACGTATATTGATGCTAACAATTTATACGGCTTCAGCATGTCTCAAGTATTACCTTTGTCAGATTTCAGATTTTTGGAACAGTCTGAAGTGAATACCATTGATATCACATCAGTTCCTGATAATGCATCTTTTGGTTATATTCTTGAAGTGGATATTATTTATCCCACACACCTACACGACTATCACAATGATTTCCCATTTTGTCCTGAGCGATGCATACCACCCGGTGGAAAGAGTTCGAAATTAATCCCTAACCTATACGATAAATATCGATATGTTATTCATTATGTGCATCTTAAAACATGCTTGAAACATGGATTAATACTAAGAAAAATCCATAGAGTCATTACTTTTCGTCAAAGTGCTTATCTCAAACAATACATTGAACTTAATACAAAACTGAGGCAACAAGCCCAATCAACTTTCGAACAAGACTTTTTCAAACTCTTGAACAACAGCATATTTGGAAAGACTATAGAAAATACTGAACACAGAGTAAACGTCTATTTGGTAAATCAATGGAGCGATAGTCAAAACAAAACGAAAAAATGCACATCGGCAGAAAAATTGATAGCCCGTCCAAACTTTCACAGTGCTTCAGTTTTTTCCGAAAATTTGGTTGCCATCCAAATGAAACCAGAACGTGTGGTTTTAGATAAACCTATCTACATTGGGTTTACTGTTCTTGAGTTATCCAAAAGCCACATGTATGACTTTCATTATTCAATTATTAAACCTATGTATGGGAAATATGTTGAGATGTGCTATACTGATACGGATAGCTTCATCTATCATTTGTCCACAGAGGACTTCTTCCTAGATTTGAAATACCGTTTACTACCTTACTTTGATACGAGTAATTACGATAGTAATAATATACATCAAATTCCATTAAAAAACAAAAAGATTCCTGGGCTATTTAAGGATGAAATGGGTGGTGAAATTATTACAGAATTTGTAGGATTACGATCAAAACTGTACTGTTTCAAAACTTTAGAAAAAACTGTCAAAAAGGCCAAAGGAGTAAAAATGAGCGTTATTCGCGGTCTTAACTTTAGTAATTATGAGCAGACCTTGTTTGAAGGTAATGTGCTGCGCAAGAGAAATATCTTGTTTAAATCGATAAAACATGAAATATTTACGCAAAGTGTCAACAAAATAGCTCTATCGAGAAATGATGATAAACGTTTGATTCATCGGGATCAAATCTCAACTAAAGCGTGGGGCCATACCTCAATATTATGAAAATAAGATAGTAAAATTGACCATGGGATAAAATTTAAAAATATGTAATCAAAATATCGTGATATGATGTATTTCATAGATCTGTTTCAGTCTTAGATGCTATGTGTATGGATTGCGGCTGCGGTAACCGCCGCGATAGAGCTAGTGTGGAATAAGCTTAATATTATGTTTTCGTTCTTATGCTCTTCAAGTTAAAGCTAAAGCTCTTTAGGTATGTTAAGAATAGCGTATTTATTTAAGTGAACTAATAATGTAATGAATTAAAATAGATAGGTACTTAGTTATAAAAGTGTTATGTACTATAAGCTAATAAGTATAGTTTTGGGTGAATAAATTGGGTTATACTACCAGCTTCTTTTATTTCCATGACCTAACATTGTTACCTAATGTTACAAAAACAAAAGAATATGTAAGTATTGTTAGTTCCTACATATCTCAGAAATTTTTGCTATAGACATAGTCTTGAGCGCGGTGGGATGAGGAGAGCTAAACTATATTCAATGAAGTTTTGATTTCGTGTCTACTGAAAGTATGACAGCTCCCTGTGGGAATCGAGCCCACGACCTCTGCAATAGTAATCAAACGCTATCATCACTAGACCGACGAGACAGTCAAAAGTAGGTCAAGTCAAGGTGTTAGCGATGTTGCAAACAGCAAGGGAGGCGCATCGATGTTGCATAGCGCGCAAGGGTTCAATGACTACTATTTACTTAGTCAGCAATGACATACTTGATTCAAACACATTCGATATTGATAATGCTGACTACGAATTCGAGCTCGCTCACTCTTATATGTATTAAAAGAGACAGGATTAATTTTCTAGAGCGATCGAAACGTATGAATAGGTAAGTTACACTCATCTACAAATCCATTTTATATTTGGTGGTTCAGTAATTTATTGTTACTGCATCGTTCGAGCCAACTAGAAGATCAGCAGACGTGAAAACATGTCGATTTCGGTAAGCATTATTTTTTTCCATCCAATTTATATTACACAGTTTGAAATAGGTTTGAATATTTTTAATAATTTTTTTTTTTGTTTTTTTCAGATTTTAGGCGAGACTGATCCGACTGACCCTTACTACTACGCGCAAAATATTTTGAGTGGGTTCGATAGTGATGTCGAAGAAATACGAAACCCGGCTCCATCAGACGTGGGGAAGCGGAAAAGTAAGACTTCAAGGAAACGGGTTGCAAAGGACTCCACGTCTACATCATATGTGGTTAGCAAGGCGGCAAGAAGAGGAAATCGGTTGATAAAAATAGAAGTATTCGACTTAAATGAGTGTAAGGACACAAACAGTGAAAGTGCGGTGTTAAGTGCCCAATATGTTGTGATAGATCCTGTAGACGAAATAATGGACATGGTGGAAAACGTAGTTAAGAACATTTCTAAAAATATGTGCAATAGTTATTAATTTCGTTTTAAATTAAAAATTAATTAAATAAAACATGTTTTCTTTTTTAAATACATTTACATTTATTTCTTACTTTCAATAAAAAAGTTACATAAATACTTGCTTATTCTAAATAAATTCTATAACATTATTTTCATAAAACCATTTCTTGACACATAGTACATTTTTCAACGCACATTGTTTGTGGTGAGAAAAACACGTAAAATTGCATACACTATATTTATCATGCAGGTATTTTATATTAGGACATTGATTTTCCTCGATATTAATAACACAACAATCACCACAAAGTTTATTTACCCACATGATTTTTTCTAAACCTTTTACAAAAATTTTCTTATTCCTCAATAAACTATAAATTAACCTATGAAATTCGCGGTAGTCAATAAAACCTTCACGCCAATAAATTCCTCTATTCTTTTCCAACCAAACAACTTGCTTTTTTTCGCTATCTGATAAAGTAGAAAATGGATAAGGAGGTTTTACCAAGTAGACCATAGTAAATTCTTTAGTAGCGAGAGCAAACTCTTTAATAATAAAATTATTTTTATAATCTCTAAATCCTTGTAAATCTACAAAAATATGTTCAGAATTCATGTTATTTTTTTAACGATGTTAGAAAGTGGTTTATATTCGATTACACAATCGTTTAGTATGAGGCAGTAAGCAGAAGTTTGATCTGGTATTTCTAAATCACTCTCTATTTCTACTCTAACATCAATGGGACCTGTCTTCAGGGTCTCATTTTGCCTGCAGCAATCTATTACAAATAATGGTGCTTTATCTTTGAAATCCTTCAGATTTAACAACGGCTCACACCGACGTCCATAGTAAGACTGTTGGAATCTAGCGTACTGCTCATATAATATCATATACCTTTCTTCAGTAAACTTAATATTGAGACTTTCATATGGAAAGTAAGTTGAATTTAAAAAAACCTTGACATCACGTACATAACAATGATCAAAGTGAGACATGTCTTTCATACCTAAACTTTTCCGATTAGTTTGTAAACCAATAATCACATAACGTGGTTTCTCTAATTGAGATGTGGTTTTTATAGACCAAGTATGTTTTGTAGTCTGTGGTAAAAGAGGGTATTCATAGAGATCCCAATTCCTAAATGCTAAACTGATAGGTCTATCTTTCTCCAAACATCTCAGCAAGTTAACTCTTTCACGATCAGATACTTTTATATGCGGTACTCTCCATACAATTTTGTTAATGGTTATGTCATCTAACACTTCATTAGTGGTTAATTTAATAGAATTAAGGTTTGTATTACTACGCAAAAGAACCAGCTCATGTTTACAGTTCATTATTATTTTATTATAATCTTCAGCGAAACCTAAAACTTTATTCAATGGGATACAGGCGGAAAAATTACCAGTAGTATTTTTTATTCCATCAATGTCCCACCCCCATAGCCGTGACATTTTTGATTCATTTTCATTCATCGAGAGCAATGATTTAATAGTAGTTGTGATCCCAGCATTTTTTATCCTATCAATTTCTACGCCATTTAGTTCATATCGAATGTCTTGGAAAAGAAAAAGCGCTGCATTATTCACCAACTCAATATTACTCACTCTCTCTTTTTTATCGCCATTTGGACGGTGCACTGTGATAGAACCTTCGATGTATAGTGTACTCTGTGACGGTAAGACGTATAAGTCTTGTTGATTGATGGGAATGCGTATTTCATCGTTTTTGTTAAAACTATTAATGTAGGGCTTATACGAATGGATTTGGTAGCTTTCAATGCTGTTGTCGTAGGCGAAAGAATCCAAGATATTTAAGATATTCATTTTATGACTTTTAAGTATCTGAGAAATTGTTTATTTTCCTTAGTCAGTTTTTTCTTTTTAGCAGGTGGTTTCTGTTGCGGTGGATGTGTTGTACTGAGATCTTTGGTTTCGGGTACCAATGTTTTATTTATGAAATCTATCATTTTCGTCTTAGGTGTAAATATAACTGTAGTTCTTCTTGTCGTAGATTTATAAGGTTGTTATTTGCATCCAAAATCCTTATATTAATCTCGCTAACTGTATTTTGATTTACTGGGAAATATATCAAATTTTTTGGGATTTCTATAATCCTGTACCCTGGCGGTACATTAGGTGCAAATTCGTAAATTATATGGCTAGGCTTCCCATTTATGTACGATCCGCTCACGATATCACATTCTATTCGAACGATGGTTGTTGGTAGAATGTTTACAGGGAAGAGAGACTCATGTAATATATTAGCTTTAAGAGTCTGATTTCCAAAACCCAATATCCTTCCGATTGAACCGGATTTCTCAAAATGAATATCTTTTGAACAAATTATTTTTGTGCTCAAAGTGTTATTGTTACATATCAAATTAAACGTACAGTCTACTAAATTTGTTTTTAAAAAGTCATTTATATCTAATAGCTCGTATGATCCTTCGGGTATTTCAATCATTTCGTTGTCGCCATAATGAAATTTGTTGTTGTAGCATTCTATGTTAGGAATCGAATTAAACGTCGAAAAAAAGATCAGCCCACATTCATATTCACCATCAAGCTGCAGAGCCGGCGAATAAAATGTTGACAAAGCTGGTTTACAACCGGTTATTGATAGCGTGAATGACATCGTAATAATGGTGAGAATAGTTTATGATTTCTTAATATAAATGTTTCAACCAGAATGTTTTTAAAAATTTTATGCATAAATGACCGCAATTATAGGTGTTGTTTTGTTGATAGTTCATATAACTATAATAAACGTTAGTGTTTTTTGTTAAGTACTTGATTAATTCTACAGGTGGTTTTAAACCATAACTATCAAAGTACACGCTGTAATTATTTATCTTAATGTAGGCTACCCAGTGAGTTCCCGGATTTATTGAATTATCTAGATTCAGGATAGCGCACTCGATGTTATTTGATTTGCTTGGTAAAGTGTCTCTCATATAGACACCTCGAAAGTATGGGATGTCCCGAGTATAATATATTAAATCTATATTACTCAGTGCTCGTCTGGGTAACCTTTTAACTAGTTTTTTGAAGAATGTACGCACAATCCCTTACCTGTCTTGTATGGTTTGATGTATAAACCTTTGCCTAAGGAGATCGATTCCATCATTTTATTGTGACGCACGGATTCAGAAAGATTTTTTTGGGCTGACTTGTAATCATTAACTGCTTTTGCTATTCCACCAATACCTCCAGCTAAAGAACCCAATGCTGATAGACCAGCAAAAATAGGAATGAGTGGAAGTATTCCTCCAGTTTTAGGGATGGGAATAATTCTTGGCAGCTTCATATTATTTTTCTTATGAAATATTTTTTTTGCTGCTAAGTATGCAAACTGAATAGCATCTTGAATATTTTTAGGTTTCTTTTTTTTCAGATGCGATTTTAATTTAGCCATAGAAGTTTTGAATGATTTAATTCCAGCACCCGATTTAATTTTTGCTTTCATTACTTTATTCACCAACCATGATGCAACTTTTTCACCTCTGCTAGCATCTTCTGATTTTAATCGTTGCTTTGCCATCTTTCTTAGCTCTAAGTCAGCCTTATGCCGATCTTCTAAACTTGAATACTTTGAATAAGCTATGTCGTGCAGCATACAAGCGCTGTCCAAAGGGTTTATGCCTTTATCGCCTCTTTGCAAACGTTCTTGTAATCGAGTACCTGGACCGCAGTAGTTGTAGCCTGGTAAGTGTAACTCTATTGGTAAATTATTGATTAAAGTATTGAGAAGTCCTTTCCCTTTCATAACTAACGATGTAATGAAAAATAAGTTAACTAATCTGTAGTAATATACTTCAATGCTTTATTATAGCACTTTTATTAATCCAACTATTTTCCTCTTGACCTAAGCCGAGCCATTTAACAAGATATTTGTTTCCCTTTTTTTTAATTACCTTCTCAACTAAATAAATATTGGGACAGCTAGTTTTTTGCAGTTCGTGTTCGTAAAAACAACCTTTTATTGGTATACAATGTTGATCTCGTATGTAATATGTTGTGGGTATAGATTTTATTACTTTTACAACAGTGAATAATTCGGTAGACCAGTTTGGTGTATATCCTTTTTGAAAATCTCCTTTGTGCTTGCTGATACGGACAAAGTCTCCAACACGAAATTTAATTTTCTTTGCAGGTAAGGAAGGTTGTGATTTGTTTATATTACATGCAACGAGTGATTCATTTAACTTGTTTATTTCAGACGGCATATGTTTTGTAGTGCGATGCATAGTATTATTATAGCTCTTAACTATATCACATAAAGGTTCTCCAATCCACTTATAATTTCCAAACAAGCTAAAATGTTTAAACAACTTGCTCTTCAAAGTTCTTATTAATCTTTCTACTATAGACGCTTTTTTTGTTGAATAAGTTGAATAATGATTTATTTTCCATCGGTTCGTAAGCTTCTGAAAAACGTCATTGTGAAATTCGGTACCCTTGTCGGTTTGTAAATTAGCAGGTGATCGGCCTTCTTGTAAAACCTTATCAAACGCTAGAGACACCTCAGTTTTTGTTTTATTCTTTAATGGAGCGATCCATGCGTATTTAGAAAAAGCATCGATGACTACTAAAATAAATTTGAATCCTTTGTTAACCTTCTGATAGTTTTGCATATCAATCAAATCGGCTTGCCATAAATCATCAATCCCTTTTAAAATAACAGAACGACGTGGGAAATTTCTTCTAGCTGCTTTATGGATTTCATTTACAACAGATTGTTTGCTCATGCTGGTTTCGATGAGTCTCTGAGTGCTACTATATGATCTTTAATAATATTACTCGCTTCTACCTTTGAACACTTCTCATCTAACTGTTTCTGTAGCAGTTGTATTTGAGTTTTTATACTTTTAAGTTCATTAATGAAATCTTGTTTTTTACAATATAATTTATTGTTTTTTTCTACATACTCCTTGCTAACAGCTTCATCTGCTGCTACAGCTAACGGTAATCCTCTCAATATACATTGTTTTAAGTCGTAAACTCCTGACTCATTTTTACTTAGCCCTGTGTTTATAGGAACCAAATTTAATGGATCTGACACACGCAGTCTTTTATGAACATGATGTCCAAATTTATCTATATTCATCTTGTAAATAGTGTGAAGGTTAGAGTAGAAATAAAATAAAATATAGATTACATAAGTATTTATTCATTTTATATCACACCACGTTTTTTCAGTTCTGTTAAAACTGATACAATTTCATCATCTAAGCCAGTATTACCGGCATCTTTCGAAGCTATTAATAATTTCAATGTTTCAACTAATTCGTTTGGATCATTCCAAAAAATGTAATCTACTTTGTTATCAACTTTTTTAAGCAATGATAAACCCTTTCCTTTGGAAACATTGGCGGAACATAATAAGGGTTTTACAATTTGTAAATACTTAAATCCTCTGTTGCTATTGATTGGTTGATTGGGATCATATTTACGTCGATGAGCGTTTGTGCTTATTAGTATAAATTTATAATTCCTTTTATCATCTTCAGTGATAATGTTTAGATCAGGATTTTTTTTGTAAAGTAATTCACTGAGTCCATTAGTTTTGACATACGAATGACCTGCTATTTCAAATGCATCATTAGTTATGGAGAGCGGTGCTGATCCTATCATAGGTTTTCCATTTTCCAATCTAATTCCATAAGGTACATCTTTGAATACTTCTGATGATAAAGACCATGACGATAAAGACTTTGCATTTGGTGTTGAAGCACCATCCGAATTTGTTTCAAAAAATATGTCACTCATGTTATTTCTAAGACTTTGATTCAGTTCAGAGTCACTTATGTTATCATCGCTGTTACTAGCATTCGATACCTCTTGGAGTGATTCCCTTGAAGAGCTAATTTCAGAAAATTTTCGTTTCTTCGTAGGTGTAGACTGTCGTGCTAAATGTTCAAGCGAATCAACATCTTCATTACTTAACTGTTCTTGATACGGGGTTCTCGTTAGCTGTTTAAGTGGATCTGTTACTGGTTTGAACATAGTTTCTAATGCCAACTCAGAATCCATTTTAGTATTTTTCATGTTTTGAACCTTCTTTTTAACAGCCTCAGCAGACTTAATTATTTGTTGTTTAATTGATTTTTCATCACACATTTTTTCTTATTTTACAACTACTCGCATATAAAGAAGATAAGAAAGTGGCTTCTGATTTAAAAAAAACGGCATTTATGTATCTCACTCGTCGAAAGTAATAAAGGTGTCGAATTTCATTCTGTAGCATCCGTTATTTCTTTGACAGTCTTTATTAATCACTAAATAGCTAAATGTATCTTTCCAAACTTGTGAACAAAGTTCGCGAAATTGATGCCAAGGCATATCAGTGTTCACATGTTCATCATAAATATGACGTAAGTTAATATCATCCTGTTTGAATATGATGAGTAGATTTGCATTGTCGCGAACCAGTTGTTTTGGGACTTTGCTATAAGTTTGGTTCAAATAAAAACAGTCTATATTTTTATGTCTACCCATGGCAAAGTAATCACGAATGTTATTTTGATTTTCACAGGCAACATCGTCGAAAATAATGACAGAATTTTGAGACGCTAAGCTTGGATTTAAGACTTCTTTGTTATCGCGATATTTATAATAACGTATTCCTGGAACGAGATTCATTACCTTCTCTAAAAATATGTATTTTGGTTGATACAACGTTTTCGAATAAACGTACACGTTACGGAAATGTAAACCATTAGGATGTAAAAGTAACCCAAGGACTAAGTTTGTTTTTCCGCAGTTAGACGGTCCGCAAACTATACAACGGATGGTGTTTGGTAAAAGCTTTCCGTGACGATATGTATTTTTTTCAGATCCTACATCAATATTCTCAAGATTTAGTGATGTAGGTTGTTTAACAAATTTCATTTTTGGAGAAATATGTTACCAGTGATGTCCTCATTACTGAAATGCGATCATCACGATTAAACTTCAGTATTTATCTGTGTTACTAACATCATTTCATTTCCTGCCGCAAGTAAAATTCAGAATCAATCAATATTATTGGGTATTCTGGAACAGATGTAATGAGTTTGAGTGAACGACAAGCCGCGCCAACCGGCGCGGTGCGTCGTGAGCTCAAACGAATGGAAGCTGGTCCAGAATGCCCAATAACATCCTACTTATGCGAGGCCTTATGCTGGCTTTCTTTCATGATTTTCATACGTCGTTGAGCATTCTTTAATAAACGAAGTAACATATTACTGTGCAAATCAATGTATTTCAGCGGCGATAGCGGGGAGGTACAGTGCACTAAAGACTTTGTTTTGGAAGTTATGTGCATTTGTGAACTTATAGTAGCAATACCACTCGCTAACTGTGAAGGAAAACATCGCGAAGAAACGTCAGTGTCTGAGGTGCCACGTATTCTGTCATTCAATGTAACACTACAAATCCATCTCAAAGACCAAATTTTTACTCAATGATCCTGCTTTCTTGATTCTTCCGTCTTACCCAAGTCTCACTACCATTCATTATATTCAACTTCTGTGTACATGGAAAAACTTGCGCCATAATAACTAAACAATCTAGCTTAGTTTTCCTATTCGCGCCGCGTACAAGTTCATATGAAAGAGTAAGGCCGCGTTCAAACCAAACGTATAGTCAGCCGCCGAATGTGCGCAGGCTCACTGTGAGCCTTAGTGTAAACGTGAAAATACGTAGCCAATCAGGGTCCGCGGTGCGTAGTGACGCGCTGCATTAATATACGTAGCCAATCAGTGTCCGCCGCGCGTAGTGATGCGCTATACTAATATACGTAGCTAATCAGCGTCCACGGCGCGTAGTGACGGTTTATATTAATATACGTAGCCAATCAGCGTCCGCGGCGCGTAGTGACGCACTATATTAATATACGTAGCCAATCAGCGTCCACGGCGTATAGTGACGCGTTATATTAATATACGTAGCCAATCAGCGTCCGCGACGCGTAGTGACGGGCTATATTAATATACGTAGCCAATCAGCGTCCGTGACACGTAGTGACGCGTTATATTAATATACGTAGCTGATCAGCGTCCGCGACGCTTAGTGACGCGCTATATTAATAAACGTAACCAATCAGCGTCCACGGCACGTAGTGACGGGCTATATTAACTGGTCGTCGAATGACAGCGTCATGTGAACGAAAAAAGGAACATGTATGGAAATACAATAAACTGCGTAGCGCTCGCTCACTTCCGGCGCCTGACAGTCAGTTTGGTGTGAACTCAGCCTTAATATAAACTTCGCCTGCAACTGACCGCGGAACGGAGATTATTTTCCTGAACGAACTATCAAAGAATAACACAATCTGTGGGAAACACGATGGAACAACTTCGAACTAAGTAATATGGAGCAAAACAACTAAATAACCGTAACAAATCAAATCAAAGTATTCAAAATTTAACAGAAACTGTGACTTATTAAAAGTTACAAGTACAACATTTCAAAATCTAGATCATTTTGAAGAAAAATGGTCAAAAATCTCCGTACTTCATATTATTATAAAACCTAGCAGTAATGCATTGAACAGGTATTAATTACAGATATTGTTGTCATTTAAATTATCTGTAATGTGTAATGGTAACCTTTTTAGCACAAAGTGTGCTTTTCACAGTGTTGTTTGAACCGTGTCTCTGGCAAGGTTCTTCAAAGGTCTTATTGTAGAGACGCATACCTCCAACGCCCATAGGTGAAGGATGTATTAACCTTTGCCAGCCTAAATCTGGGGAAGAAAGGTTTATGTTTATTTATACTAATTAAATTGTGATAATAGCATAGAATAGAATAGAAGTTTATTAGCTTTCTTGGTATATATGACTTTTTAAATTAGTTGAGGTATATAAAAACATACAAAAACCCTGCAAGGTCGTTGCTAATTTAAGATTATAAACATTATAACTTAAATTCTTACTCACTAGCAAAATTAATTTATAGTGTACTTCTTACTTATTTATTAATACTCATAGACTCTTTAAATCAACAACAATAACGTTAGATATATTATGTTTCACTTAGGACATAGAAAGACAAGTCTCAAAAGCTCTTGCTATACTTAACCTATAGATTATGTCATATCGAGCTCATGTAAAAACGCTTGTAGAGTATAATAACTTTTTTGTAATAACCATTTGCTAAGGGAACTTTTGGTAGCCCTTGAAGGGGCCACAATGGACTTAAACGCAGTTTAGATGAGCACGTTGCCAATCGTTTGTGTGGCCTTAAACCTTCTGTGCATGCAACGTCTAATGAACGTTGATGAAGCGAAGGTGATCTGTCATTATCGTGGAAAGTGGCAGTTCTGTGTCTACCCTTCTGGGATACTTTATGTTATTCAAAAGCTTTACCTATTACTGTTGTCTATGAAATTGTATTCAGGCGTAAACATTAAATAATATCCTTGTCTTATGTACATTTTTAGGATAAGTTGATACAACTAAAACATTCTTAAGACAGAGTCAGCCTATAACAGGAACTCTCATAAACCGACTTTAACTCCGAGCATTTTAGTGGTATCGCCTTTTATAAATAAAACCGTTACGTAGGCCCTATTTACCATTATAGAGCTAAGTGTCAATTACGAGCTTAACTATAGATAACATAGTTCAATATTTCAGTCATTGACCCAAAACCCTTTCAGAGCCTAACGTAGGGACTTCAGCTACAAAGGGCGAGTCCTTTTCTAGAACGCTCCAGCCTCCTCTGGTCAGGGTTAATAATAAATTCACCGACCGTAAAACCTACTCATATAAAATCTGGGCAGCTCAGGGTCCAATGCTCCTTATTTATAAGACTATTTCCATGGAAAGAAGACAATGTGCATACGGTACACAGATTTGAATACGGTAAGAGTCGGGCTACTCAAAATGTTACGATGGGGCTTATTGACTCGCCCCGGAGAGGCTACTCGTCCCACGATTTATTCGTCCCAACAGCCGCTCCTAAGAAACCCGGTTTTTCGTACAACAACAATGTTTTAATCTGCTGTTAACAGTGTATATTTTTTTGTATACATCTTGGCCTACTAAAAGCTTATTACAATTAGTAGATGAACCAATGTTAGTGCTTAAGACACCGGGAGGCTAGAATTACTTGAATGGATTGCTAGCTATTAGTACCGGCTTAACGGTATTGATACCATTATATTGAATAAATAAAGTAAAATGTTAAAACTTTTTTTGAACTAAAACTTTTCTAAGCACAACACATTGTAGACTTTTAGTCCGGATTTACTTACTCACACTGTGAGAAAAGCAACCGACGACGCGAGCTCCGTCTCTGCTCACCATGATTAAGCTCTGCGAATCGGAGCGAAACCTGGTCGGACTTTTCCGATATAACAACACCCGTAAGTAAATTCGGACTAAAAGTCTACAATGTTAAAGCTTTAAAAACCTATTTAGAGGCTAAAAATTTCACCCATGCCGGGATTCGAACCCGCAACCTCTGGCTATCCGTGCCAGCGCTCTGCCAATTGAGTCAATGGGCGACTCACCGACATCAGTGAAATTTAGAACCTCTTTACACTATTCTCTGTATTACGTACAGGCAGCGACATCTGGCTTAAGCAAATTGCATCACTTACAGCCCCGACTACCTACTTTGCAGTTAGGTTTTACATCGGAATGATATCACTGTACCCACATGAATATGCTATTTTTATTTTTAATGCACTAACCAGTGCTATGGACAAATTTAAAAACCTATTTAGAGGCTGAAAATTTCACCCATGCCGGGATTCGAACCCGCAACCTCTGGCTATCCGTGCCAGCGCTCTACCAATTGAGCCAATGGGCGACTCACCGGCATCAGTGAAATTTCGAACCTCTTTACACTATTCTCTGTATTACGTACAGGCAGCGACATCTGGTTTAAGCAAATTGCATCACTTACAGCCCGGACTACCTACTTTGCAGTTAGGTTTTACATCGGAATGATATCACTGTACCCACATGAATAGGTTTTTAAATTTGTCCTTAGCACTGGTTAGTGCATTAAAAATAAAAATAGTATATGTTAAAGCTTGTCTTGCAACAACTTTATGTTTTGATATTGGACAAAATATTATTTTAATGACTTAATGCTCATGCATAGTTATGTAAAAGGTTAATTAAAAATAAGGTAATTACGTTTTACGTCATAAGATATTGCGATTAGACCAGTTTAATAAATGACTAAAATATCCCATTATAACCAAGATTTTTTGCTTTATCCAGGTACATATGTTAAAATAGTCATTTTATGGATTTCCTGACACATATGTCTCTATACTTAATAGGAAGTCTCACCACAGTGTAAAATTAACTTCAAGTTGATAACGAATAAACATTTTTTTATCATGAAGTAATAAATTTTCCTAGCGGATGTGAAAGACCAAGAACAGAAAGAGTTGGCCTGCTTTAGGCAAGGCAAATGTTCAGCATTACATAAATCGGGTTAATACCTAGATGGTACTTACAATACTCGCCAAAGTGGCCCTCATCTGCTTTAGGACGAGTTCCTGCAAACCATTCCGGGCGCAGTAAAATTTTGTTCAGATCCGCCCCATAAAATGGACCTATCATCGTCGGAAACGGACGGGCTTTAGAATGAGACCCTTCTGGGGCCACCGCAAATTCGGTTGCGGCTTCTCAACTAGAATAACCGGATGGAATGAAAAAATATCGGCAGTACAAGCGTCGGTTATTGCGTGGTCGGGTAAAGTCCGATATTGCCATTTTCAAATTTATTTCAGAGCTAACACACATTGGTTGTGTTTCCATAATTGTGATGTCCTTCCCTGGTTACCATAGGGTATCCTAGTTTGGGACCAGCGCCGTAATTATGTACCTAACTTTTAACTTATATATCAGTATAGTATTTTCAAAGGTTAACACGAGTACTAGACATAATTAAAACTGTTTTAGTGAGGATTTCACTCGTTTATTATATTTTTTTTTACAATTTTCCGAAGTTTCGTTACATTTACAGGTGCCGTAGTCTCGGATGAGGTAAATGTGCCGAAACGTCGGAAAATTGTAAAAAAAAATATAATAAACGAGTGAAATCCGTACTAAAACAGTTTTAATTGTATATCAGTGTGCAAAAACAAAATATTCTTAACTTTGTCGTTCAATTACAGTCTGTTGGCTTTTATAATATACCTCGGGCTCTAGGGTAAGCTTCGGTTTTCGTCGAAAGCACACGAGTACTACTGCCTGCTCTGTATAAAACTTTTCTTCACTATTTTGAAAAATGCAAAGATAAGTGTCATATTAGATACGATATTTTTATTACACTAATACATCCGATTCTATCCGATAGTAATGGAAAAGGCTATGCTAGGAATCACACTTTTGGACCGGATCCCGAATGTCGAAATCAGACGCCGAACAAAGGTAGTAGATATCGGCAAACGGATTTCGACTCTGAAGTGGAAGTGGGCGGGACACTTGGCCAGGCGCAATGATGGCAGATGGACGAAGGCAGTGACAGAGTGGCGGCCCTGGGAGGAGGAACGGTCTGTGGGCAGACCAGCAGCCAGATGGTCAGATGACATGTGTAAAGTAGCCGGCAAACAGTGGATGAGACTAGTGCGAGACCATTCTGGTTGGCGTGGAAATGAAAAGGCCGTGGGGTTTACCGGGCTGATGATGATCCGTTAGTAGCCAAGGTATATTCTAAAAGCTAACAGACTGTACCTATGTGTCTCAATCACACCGAAATGCAGTTCCTACTATGTGTGATACATATTACGCCTCCTATCTATGCGGCAGTGCAGAGTAAATATTCCGCTTTTGCACACAGATGGCTACGTTAAAAGTTATATGATCAAGACGCAGGAAAAGTGTTTCTGTGGTGTGGATGTTATTGTTATTTTTATTGACCTAAGAATAAGGATAGGTTTGTGGACTTAGGATGACTTACTATAAATAACTAGATAAGTAAGTAAATAGATAAATACTTATCCAAGGATAAACAAATAGTTGATAAATAGCTGAAGGCACATGCTGCATGTGGCAAGCTGAAGACGAGGCCCTATGGCGCTCATTAGAGGAGGGCTATGTCCAGCAGTAGACTAATATACTCATAGCTTGAAGAAGGGGAAAAAACAAATAGTTCAATAATAATATGAAAAAGATGTGAAAATAATTCACATTATTTACCGCGGCTTTTAAAGTATAACAACGTATTAATATACTCTAACACAACATTATATGAATTAATAAATAATTGTTTATTTTAACTAAATTACACAGTACATTATTATCAGACTTATGATTAAAAAGAATTCATCAATATCATCATCAACCCATCAACCCATCATGTTCCCACCAAGGGGCACGGCTCTCTTCCCTGAGGAAGGTATAGGCCATACTCCACCATGGGGGCCAGGTGTAACGAATTGAAATTCATTAATAATGAAATCTTAGACGCTAGGCAACATAGGTACCTATCGTTTAGGCGTGAAATGTAATTCAAAATCGTATTAAATATGGCTGTCCAACCAAACCAAAATGAACCAGCTCGCCAGCATGAAATGCAAACTCAATGAATACAGACAACTACCGCTTATTTTATACGCAACATTTAACGAACACCAAGCCACCGCGAGAGCAGTGACTGAGTGATGTAGTGCACTCGAAATACGTCACTTAGCTCCGAATGTGTGTTTGCGAAGCTTTTCAGGCGCCCGTGCCGTTAGCTGTATTGTATTTCATTCCGAATAAACGTGGAGTTTCTGTCTTAGTTTCTTTTGCACATAATGTATTAATTAATTATCAAACCAACAACTTTGACCTCTGGTGCGGTTTATTAGGGAAAATAAATTGTGTATTAATGAAAATAAATGTTAATAAATTGTGTACTAGCGTAAAACGTAGCCTTTGTGTTAATCTAGGGCGTCAACTAGCTCCATACCAAATTTAATTAAAATCGCTGCAGCCGTCTAGACGTGGAGATGTTACGAATATACACACTCACAAACTTTCTCCTTTATCTAAAATATAAAAATGAATCGCTGAATGTGTTGGTAAACGTAAATCTCGAGAGCAGTTGAACCGATTTCGCTAATTCTTTTGTAAGAAAATTTCTTGAAGTACGAAGAACCATTTCTTACGGAGAGAAAAAAAAAATGAAGGCGGTACGAAGTTCGCTGGGTCAGCTAGTTGTCGTCGTCGTCAGGCTATACTAGTCCACTGCTGGACATAGCCCTCCCTTAAAGAGCGCGGCGTTTTGCTATCATTGGGGGTAATGCCCATAATACCCACGCTGGGCATGCGGGTTCGGGATCGCAGTTCGGTGGAATTGTACTGCAGTGGGCACTGCTGCCCACCCCCCGGTTTTTCATTTTCCCCCCGGGGTCAGCTAGTAATATATATAAATATAATATTTACAATCATAGTGTGATGTGATGATAAATATAAGTGAATTGGCAATCCAACTAGATACGACGTTTCACTGGATTTGCTTTACGTAGGTTACTCTCGAGATATTTAAAAAAACAGTAGGAGGTTCTCGGTTTGTAAGGATCTTTTTTAGGGTTCCTTACAACAAAAGGGAAAATGGAACCCTTAAAAGAATATTTTATTATCCGTCCGTCCGTCTCTCAAGAGTCTTTGGTCCAGTTTCTGAATTGAGAATTTCGCTAACTAATTATAGTAAACTGTAGTGCTGTCTCTTTGAATTTCTCAGCAAAGAGCGTGACAGAAGGTCACTTAAGTATTTACTTAGTGGAATTCTCATTTCAGAAACTGGGCCATAATATCGGAAACGCGTAGAGGTATTCAGTTAAAAATTGAAACATATTATTAAAAAAACCTATTTCGAGGCTAAAAATTCCACCCATGCCATGCATAAGGTACCCATGCAAAATTCCAAAACCTATTTAAAGGATAACATTTCACCCATGCCGTGATTCGAACCCGCGACCTCTGGCTATCCGCGCCAGCGCTCTTTCCAACTGAGCTAATGGGCGACTCACCGGCATCAGTGAAATTTCGAACCTCTTTACACTATTCTCTGTATTACGTACAGGCAGCACGGGTGACAGCATTAAAAATAAAAATAGTATAACATATTATTACTCAGGTTTGCGGTTTTTCGATGCTGGAAAATAAACAAACTTCTAAGTTATGATGCGCTCGTGGCCTTGCCGTACCGAGTGATTGGGATCAATCACTTGAGTTAAGCAACAACAGGCGCGGTCAGGTGCAGGATGGGTGACCGGCACGTGACTACCGCTAGTGAAATTTTTCCCAAGCGCTTCCGTGCTTCGCAAGGCACGTTAAGCCGTTGGATTAAAATTACCAACATTACAAACGTTTAAAATTACCTAATTTTTAGTACCAATAGTCAGGCTTTTGCGTTTTAGGCCTGGCAACCCTATCTTTATTGACTTTCTATTCTATCTCCGACGCCGTCTAGCCAACAGTCTACCCAACAAACTCCAAACTCAAACTTTTCGGTCCAAAAATACATAATCCAGTCACTTGGTACTTACAGCAATCCTTAGTAATCTAAAAAGTTTAAATTGACCTACTTTTTACTGAAAATAGTCAGGCTTTTATGTTTTTGCCTGGCAACCCTACCTTTATTGACTTTTTATTCTGTCACACACGACGTCTGATTATACCACACGGCAGTCAGAACTGTAAACTCTAAACCCTTCCCTCCAAATCCCTAATCCAGTCACTTGGTACTTACAGTAATACTAATATCCGATAAATCATCGGTAGAAACGTTCAATATTATATTTTTTTTACTGCGAATAGTCAGGCTTTTGTGTTTTTAGGCCTGGCAATCCTATCTTTATTGACTTTCTATTCTATCACACTCAGCGTCTTCCAGTACCATCAGAGTGCTTAGTGCGAGTTTTTTAACTACTCGATCGCGTTAACGTAAACTCATATGTCTATGGCATCGAGGAAGCGCCACCTAGCGACAAGTATGGAAATTAAAATTGCTGAGTGCGAGTTGTTTACGAAATTAATGGTTTACGTTGAAAAGTGAACACGTTTACCAGCCAAAATACGAATAAACGCGAGTGCGAGTTGTACTGTGACAGCGTTTTGCCAGTTCGAACGGTTAACTTACTCATACTCACTTCTCAATGCTCGATTAACGCGGTAGTAAAGTTATTCGATTGGATCTGTCAAACTCGCACTCAGCACTCTGTACAGCAAACTCCGAACTCCTTGTTTCTGCCCCAGAAATCCATAATCTAGCAGCTTGGTACTTACAGTAAAACTAATACTGCTGCATTGGCGTAAAGCCTACCTGGAGCCAAGGGGGAGCGAATAGTGAAACTTAAATATTTATGAAACCGAAGCACTGTGTGTTTGCCTTGGCGAATTTCTGGCAAACTTACAGCTCCGCTATTGCCTATGTAAATATGGGGCCCTACTCCCAATCTTCAAGGTACACGATATTTTCGTCCGTTATTGTACATTTCTGATTTGTAAATAAAAAGTGTTTTTAACTATTTTACCTTTTCTAGGCATGCATATTCTAACCCTTAATCGAACGTGGATAGTGTGAAATTTTCAATGGCGTTGAAGTTTATTTCAAGTTGATGAGGTTCAATTTAATGTGGGCAATGTTATGAAGATTAAAATTGAATTATTACATTAAGTAATTTCTTTTTTCAAATAGTCAAAAGCAATGTCCACACAAATATCTTCTTATGGTGCCTCTCCAACTAGCGAAGGTTGGCAGTCGGCTTTGCGTATTTATCTCTGTCTCTCGCAAGGCGGAAGAGCTCGGCAGCAGATTCCGATCCACTCCCGTAGGTTTCTCAAGCAGGATTTCTTTCTCCAGCCTACGCGTCACTTGCCACCCTATTCTGCGTAATTATCACTTGTAGGCGACAATATCTTGGATTTCTACTCACATGCCTTGTTCCCAATTCAGGGTTCTCCCTCCAAGAAAGAGAGAGAGGCACCGAAAGGCAGAAAAAATGATTCGCACTGCGGTTAAGCCTGTACTAGTACACTGCCTGCCCCAAGGACATAGGCCTCCCCCAAGGCACGCTACTTCTCTGTGTGCTCGCCCATCCTCATTCAGCCACTGCCAGCAATCTGGCTCAGATCACCGGCCCAGGGAGCCGGTGGGCATTCACGGTACGTTTGCCAGTTCTTGGTCTCCCTCGAAAATTGGATACTAAAATAAAAACTATTTAAAACACACGTATTGACTTGTATTAGGAATGAAGGTGCCACTGGATGCTGTATAAATCGCTGCATATCATCACGTAGATGCAAACACCAAGGTTTTTTTATTGAGTAGTAATTAATTAGTATTAATTAATTAATTATAGTTTCCTTATCAACCCTTGTCTGTCCCCACTGCTGTTGCACGGGTCTCCTTCTGCATCGCAGAAAAGTTAGGCCATGAGGGCCAAGTCCGGGTTGGTCGAGAATGTAAGGCGGCGTAGTAGCGGGCCTTACTGTCAGAAGTTATCAAGCCGCGCATAAGGCCTCTGACATGGCTTAACGACTGCCATTACATGACAGCCGGCACCAACGGCCTAACGTGCCTTGCGAAGCACGGAAGCGCCCGGAAAAATGCCACTAGCGGTAGTCACGGGACGGTCACCCATCCTGCACCTGACCGCGCCTGTTGTTGTTTAACTCAAGTGATTGATTCCAATCACTCGGTTCGCCTAGGCCACAAGCGATTCGTGGCCTAGTTTATTGCACACAAATATTTCACAGGACATTACATAAGAAATAACATGAACAAAGGCGAGCTTATCTCTGAGATAAGAGATTTCTTGCAGCAAACTCATCAAAATAGGAGAAGAGCAGTAAAAAACGGGTCTATTAGTGCGTAAAACAATCTACGTAATCTACAAAAGTAAACCTAAATCACGAAAAAATCTACAAAAATTAGATATCTACTATTAAATACATAGATATTTAATAAGTAAATCACATCACATTACATTACACTATTACGTTACTACATTACATTACGCTAATATTATAAAGGCGAAAGTTTGTGAGTGTGTATGTTTGTTACTTGTAAATACATAGATATTTAATAAGTAAATCACATTACATTACACTATTACGTTACTACATTACATTACGCTAATATTATAAAGGCGAAAGTTTGTGAGTGTGTATGTTTGTCACTTGTAAATACATAGATATTTAATAAGTAAATCACATCACATTACATTACACTATTACGTCACTACATTACATTACGCTAATATTATAAAGGCGAAAGATTGTGAGTTTGTATGTTTGTTACTTGTTCATGTCTAAACCACTGAATTGATTTTAATACAATTTGGTATGGAGTTAGCTGACACCCTGGATTAACGCATGCGGGGTACAGCTCGTAATATATATAATAGCTTAATGTTACGATGTAGATAAATAGAATTATATATAGAATAATTGTTTATATGCTAGACACTTGTGTTATGTATACCAAAATCTGGAGTAGGAGCTTCGGACCTTGGTAGGTATCTTAAAGCTACATTATTTAGGAGCATTTACTTAATTTGACCGATGTAATATTTCGTGGAATAGCAGCTACGAAGTACTTATACACTGGGATTTGCTTTATTCCCTCTTCCATTTCTTTATTGACCTAGTTATCTTTATGTAGGACAGAATATTATTTATGTAATTCTGCTGTCTAGGCTACTTATTTTGTTGGTCTAAAAACCCCGCTGTAATTATTCATTAGTTTAATTTTAATTATACTTAGGTTATTTGTGAATTTTGTGACTCCACCTGGTCATAGGGCGTAGTACACAACGTTTGCCGATTCGCGGTGTCTACTCTAGAGTGGCAAACGTTGTTGTATTATTGTATTATTCATTAGTTTAATTTTAATTATATTTAGGTACTTGCGAATGTTGTGACTCCACCTGGCCATAGGGCGTCCTACACAACGTTTGCCGATTCGCGGTGTCTACTCTAAAACTAGTCTATCCTAATTTTCCGTCAATATAGTGATCTTATTCTGTACACCTTTCGATTATTTGAGTCTCTGAAAACTATAAATGGCTATAAAGCCATAGAAAATAAATGTATTCATATGTATTCAAATGCGGGGGTTTATTTTATAGCAGCGAAACATTTTTTGTGCTGTGCAAAATAGCGTTATTGATATTTGTATTGACAATTTTATGATTTCAATCATATGTATTACGAGTATAATACCCTGCTATGGTAACCAGGCAATGACATCACAAACATGCAAATACATCCAGACTGAGAAACATTACTTACATTATTTTTAAAGCTAAAGTAGCAGCGAAACAACTTTTTCAGTTTGCGAAGTAGCATTATGTAGGTTAATGTGTAGGATTGTATGATAACCACCCACATTAGCTCCATATATTTATTAACAACTCTTGTCAGTCTTATATTATATTTTAAAAACCTATTTAGAGGCTAAAACTTCCACCCATGCCGGGACTCGAACCCGCGACCTCTGGCTAACCGTGCCAGCGCTCTCCCAACTGAGCTAATGGGCGACTCACCGGCATGAGTGAAATTTCGAACCTCTTTACAATACTCTCTGTATTACGTACAGACAGCAACATCTGGCTGAAGTCATTTGCATCACTTGCAGCACTTATAATTATAATATATTGATAATATGACTACCTATAATAATGTCTCTGAGCATCAGACCAGCAGACGAACTAACATAAAGAATTTGTAGGGGTTCCTTCATCAACCCTTGTATATCTCCACTGCTGGGGCACGCCTCTCTTTCTGCATTGCAGGAAACTTAGGCCATACTCCATCACGGGGGCCAAGTCCGGATTGGTGGAGGATTGCAAGGCGGGCCTTACTGTCAGAAGTTATCAAGCCGCTCATAAGGCCTGTGCCATAACATGACAGCCGGCACCAACGGCCTACCGTGCCTTGCGAAGCACGAAAGCGCTCGGATATTTGCCACTATCGGTAGTCACGGGACGGTTACCCATCCTGCGCCTGTTGTTGCTTAACTCAAGTGATTGATTCCAATCACTCGGTTTGACTGGGCCACGAGCGCTTCCTTCCTTCCCATCGACAATGTACTTCGAAGGAAGACAATGGATAAGTATTTTTGTTGAAAAAATACTAATTAAAACTGTTTTATATGGATTTCACTCGTTTATTATATTTTTTTTACAATTTTCCGACGTTTCGGCACTTTTACAGGTGCCATGGTCTCGGATGACTGAGGTGACAGGCGTCTTTTTGAAAGCATTAACTGTAGTTTACTACCCTCGGCAAAAATTACAAAAGTTAATTATGAAGTTACGTTCTAAAATTATTTTATATAAAGTCAACAATATTGATTATTAGTAATTGAAGTTAAAATTAAATTTAAAATTAAAATAATTTTTTTGAAAAAATAGATACTGTTTACCTATCATTTTCCGATGTACCCGCCACTATTTTGCCTAGCTATCAGTTGCAAACCGCACTTTACTAAATGCAAATAGCTCGCTCGATGTAATCCTTTGTTAAATAATTGAACGTGGTTCAAGCGCAGCACGGCTGAATTTCCGACGGGCAGTTTCTAAAAAGTAAAATCATCATCATCATCATCATCATCATTTCAGCCTATTGCAGTCCACTGCTGGACATAAGCCTCCCCCAGGGTGCGCCACAAGACCCGATCTCCCGTTTTCGCCATCCAGTCACCACCAGCCACCTTTTTCAGGTCGTCGGTCCATCTGGCCGGAGTGCGTCCTACACTACGCTTGCCGAGTCGTGGTCTCCATTCGAGAACCCGTCTGCTCCAACGATCATCGGAAAGTAAAATAACATGGTTAAATTCTCATGAAACTGAATTTACCAATGTATTCCCGTATCGGCATAACATGCCCAGGTGGGGATTTGTGGATCCCGTCTGTTATAATTTGAACTATTTGTGCGGTACATTCCAGACGAAGCACGGTACCGCTCGGAAAAATGCCAAGAGCGTTTGTCATAGACGGTCACCCATCCATGCACTGAACGCGCCCTATGTTGCTTAACCTTCATGATCGTTTAAGATCACTCAGGCAGCCGGGGCTACGAGCGATAGCACGATATTTAGCAGTTTGCCGCTTTAGGAAACTCGTTTAATGAGAGAAGAGAGAGATAATAAGAATTGTTTCGTACAGAACGAATGATCAATATTTGACAACACAGTATTTTAAAAACATATTTAGAGGCTTAAAATTCCACCCATGCCGGGATTCGAACCCGCGACCTCTGGCTATCCGAGCCAGCGCTCTTTCCAACTGAGCTAATGGGGGACTCACCGGCGTCAGTGAAATTTCGAACCTCTATACTATTCTCTGTATTACGTACAGGCAGCGACATCTGGCTTAAGTAAATTGCATCACTTACCGACTACCTACTTTGCAGACTTTGCAGTATTGTTTTGTTTTATGTTAAATTATGCTTTTTCTACGCTTTGACAAACTGTAAAACAGCAACAACTCGTCCATTTCAGACTCTGAACTCATGTTTTCGTCAAACGTCTATTCCTTGCACGAGCTAGGAAGCGAATAGCTGCGTTGCAGCATGCGGTGGGGGCCTATGTCTGCCTCACTGACCTGTCCTGTACTGAAGTGTGCTGCGCTGTGCTGCGTTGACTGCGTCTCAGCATGCGCCCAGCCTCTTTAACGTGCTTTTCGTGATTGATTCCACACAGTTCCATTAGTTCACGAGCGCCAATAATCTATTTATTAGAATATAACGTGACTGAAACAAGTCAATGACGTCATACTTTAACAACTTGTCCTATGGCACTCATACATTACTGTAATCCCATTTCTTTACCGCAACATTGCAGTAAATTTGCTAAAAGACTTAATTGCGTTATTGTGGCTGCATGAGAGCCCACTGTTCATAAATTAAAGGTGTGAACTCGCGCCATGCGCCACCATGCCGCTATGTTGGTAAATTAAATGGCAATGAATATATAAATAGAAGTTCTCGTGGCCTAGTTCAACCGAGTGATTGGAATCAATCACTTGATTTAAGCAATAAAAGCCGCCCATGAGGCCTCTGACATGGCTTAACGACTGCCATTGCATGACAGCCGGCACCAACGGCTTAACGTGCCTTGCGAAGCACGGAAGTGCTCGGAAAAATGCCACTAGCGGTAGTCACGGGACGTTCACCCATCCTGCACCTTACCGCGCCTGTTGTTGCTTAGCTCAAGTGATTGATTCCAATGATTCGGTTCGACTAGGTCACCAGTTTAGGGTTAGTAATTTGTAATGACGATTCTAAGTGAGATTATTTATTGAAATTAATAATTGAAAACGGGGTGCGTCGTGAACTAAGGTGGGTAAGTTTACCTAATAAGTAATCGCGATGAAACCCTATAATAAATATACCTACCAGTATTTTTTATGTTTGTTTTTTTTTGGTGTACAAAAGAGAATATTATACTATTTTTATTTTTAATGCACTAACCCGTGCTAAGGACAAATTTAAAAACCTATTTAGAGGCTAATTAGGAGCTAATGGGCGACTCACCGGCATCAGTGAAATTTCTGGCACGGATAGCCAGAGGTCGCAGGTTCGAATCCCGGCATGGGCGGAATTTTTAGCCTCTAAATAGGTTTTTAAAATTGTCCTTAGCACGGGTTAGTGCATTCAAAATAAAAATAGTATAATCATGTGGGTAAAGCGATATCATTCCGATGTAAAAACCTAACTGCAAAAGTAGGTAGTCGGGGCTGTAAGTGATGCAATCTACTTCAGCCAGATGTCGCTGCCTGTATGTAATACAGAGAATAGTGTAAAGAGGTTCAAAATTTCACTGATGCCGGTAAGTCGCCCATTAGCTCAGTCGGATAGAGCGCTGGCAAGAATAGCCAGAGGTCGCGGGTTCGAATCCCGGCATGGGCGGAATTTTTAGCCTCTAAACAAGTTTTTAAAATTGTCCTTAGCACGGGTTAGTGCATTAAAAATTAAAATAGTATAAACTGAACGTTGTGCGAGATTCATAATAATTTTAAACATAACACTTTATCAGCTCGGTGGCAAATCCTAATAACTGATTTGGGTGTCTGAAGGAAGGTCAATGAGACGAGATAAAGAATGTAAACAAAGTTTCAGGGGTTCAAAACATTTTTATTTGAATAAATTATGGTTATACAAATTTTGGATTCCCTATTCTAATGGCTGTCGTCTGTATTAGTCAAACATGATTCACCGGGAGAGTACGAATTAGCCGTAATTATGACGAAACTATCCATAGTATTATCAATCATTTAATTTAATTTATTTGGAGAATAACAATATTGGTTATGGACTTATCAGTCCTATGAAACATTTCTCACTTATAGTTAAGGCAGGTAATGTAAAAGTGAGAGGCGCATACTGTAGTCTAACATGCAAAAAAAAAAGAAGATTTTATCAAATTGAACCAGGTATAGGCCATTGTGATGAACAAATTATATGGTTATTTAGATACACACGCAATCAGAATATAACAAATTATAAAGCCTTACGTTAAATTGAGACAACGAATTATTGAATAAGTCAACCGAGGTCAGACGCTTGTTGCCGCTTGTCGCCGGTTTCACAGATACTGCGAAGTGAGGCCCTAACGGCCGAATACTCAAACGTCAGTCAAATCGTTCACTCAGTTGAAGGGCATTCAAATTTGAACATCTGTTAAATATTGAGTGGTATACACAAACGTCATTCAAACAATTTCAGACCGTGATCAGCTGAGAAGCCGTCAAATAAACAAGTCTGTTTTCATTGACAAAATATTTAAACTTACGTTGTGTATCCGATTTACGCAGAATTTGTTTGATCAATTTTAAGTTTTGTGCTGAAATATGAAGTATTTTTATAAAAATAAATCATAATATGATTTATGAAACAAACTTAAATTATTATTACCTCGTTTTGTACAAAGCAAAATGTTTAATATGTTATTAATAATATCTTATATTGTCGTAGAACGAAACGTTAGGGCCATATCACCAATGACATTCGAAAAGTCTACCACAGTAAAAACATTGCGGTATTGCGGTTTTTTAAAGCTATTCCCTGATAAATACTAATATAAACAAGAATTGAATGAGAATTATTATTATGCGTTATTCTGCCAGTAGCATAATAAATATTAATAACTCAGGGTTATTAAAATTTGGTCCACTGGCTGTTTGGATCTATTACTCCTTGTAACTGGTTGGATTGTATGTCAAAAGACGGGCAGACTCCAAATATATTACCGTCTCTTTCGACAGCCGGAACCGCGCATGGAAGTCTGTTTCATTATAATACTCGAAAGCATTTAACTTTGCCTCATTTCTTCGAAGCATATTAGGCCCTTCCTCGACATGATAAGGACACTGTTTTTCACATAAGTTCACTGATATTACAACTTTTTTACGATTTGAAGGTCCTCGCGACCACTTTCAATTGTAACGCCTACTCAACTCGATTTGACAGCCCATTTGACAGATAAATCGCGCTAAGTTGCGTTCGAGCATACGAATTATTCGCTGAGTGATGTTTAACTGCCAGTTATTTTGTGTTCCACTTAAATTTAACACAAGCTTTTAACTAACGTTTGTGTATACGAATTTTGTGTTTAACGGCTTGTCAATTACTTAAGATGCCTTTAAATATTTGAATGACGTTTGAGTATTCGGCCGTGAGATCGGCATTCGTGTTACTCTTGTGGATAGCAAAGAGGTCAGTTTAATGCGTAACTCGAGATGGAACTCTAAAGTTTAATTGTTCTAGAAGTTGTCAATATGGCTATAAAAATTGTCCTCGTATCACTTCGAACGCAATCTAAACAGTAATGAACTATTATAGTTCATAAAATGGCGGATGAAACCAAATGTTGACAACTGCCGTACTGAAAGTTTTCCTGTACCACGAAATACGCAACGACAGCTGTCGTCGATCAAATGACGCCATTACTGCATACGTGTGACAATGGCAGAGATAATAATCGCTCATTATCGCTATGTAACTCAGTAACGGTCCGTTTCTTTACATTCTTTAACTCGTCTCCTTAGCCTTCATTGTAGAAATATCTAGATCCAAAACTCGGAAAAAAAAAGTGTTCTCCGTGACTGGAGAAGGCAACTAAGGTTTTTAGTTAATGTGGTTTTTCATTTATTTACATTCATATATAGCCTCACGCCTGTATCCCAGAGGGGTAGGCAGAGACCAGGGACTGCCACTTGCCACGATCCTGACAGATCACCTTCGCTTCATCATCGTTCATAAGTCGTTGCATGCACGCACGCCGGTTCCGGGTACTTTTCTTTTGCTAATACATCCCCTATCTGGTCGGCCTGGGACGACCCTTACCAACCCTACCACTCACATTCGCAATATATTTGTTTCGTCAATATTTCTTCATTCATCGTCTCCTCATGTCCAAACCAACGCAACATTCCTTTCTCAATTCTAGTCTCACTACATCCTCTTTCAGTCCACGACGTTCTCTAATCAGACTATTGCGTATCCGATCATTCAAAGTAACACTACACATACTTGTCAATGAAGGTTTCTTATTTATGTCTTTAAAAAAACTTTTTTCTTAATTACAAATGTTTTTTTAATTTCTGCATGTCACATAAAAGTTACACACAATGGACAAAATCAAAAAAACGTGGAAGGTTTACCTATTGGAAAGAGTGTACTCCAAAAGTCACGCTTAAAGACTTTGGATTACAATCTATACAATACGTAAAAGTTTTCAATATGATAAAATGATTCTGATGATACCGAATACCTCTTAAACCACATAATTGACGATGACGTCATAGATTCCTGAACGTCCAAGGTCTTCAAGTTTAGGACTGCCAACATATTTTCAAGGTATAAAACCCTAAGCTGGTCTCATCTTGGTACCGTAACGAGGGTACTGACGTCAGGCCCACCGTCTATAAAGGGTTCTCCAATTATTACGTGACAGGTATGTGGGCGTCTCCGTGATGGTTCAACTAGTACATCATCATCGTTTTCATCATAACATCAGACTATATTTGTCCACTGTTGGACATAGTGTCAGCACCAGAGTGTGAACTGTTTGCTGACCGACTTACAAGTGTAGCAGAGGAATGTTTGAAATATTGTGAACGTGATGAATGAAAGGACGTCCAATTTGTGATTATTTGATTTATTGTTCTTTTTTGTACCTATTTTGTTTTTAGTTCTCATTGATGTTGTAACTAGCGAATTGTTTA
>OW203727.1:4495591-4725591 GCA_934045075.1 Yponomeuta sedellus | reverse complement strand
AAATAAATAAATAAATAAATAAATAAATAAATAAATAAATAAATAAATAAATAAATAAATAAATAAATAAATAAATAAATAAATAAATAAATAAATAAATAAATAAATAAATAAATAAATAAATAAATAAATAAATAAATAAATAAATAAATAAATAAATAAATAAATAAATAAATAAATAAATAAATAAATAAATAAATAAATAAATAAATAAATAAATAAATAAATAAATAAATAAATAAATAAATAAATAAATAAATAAATAAATAAATAAATAAATAAATAAATAAATAAATAAATAAATAAATAAATAAATAAATAAATAAATAAATAAATAAATAAATAAATAAATAAATAAATAAATAAATAAATAAATAAATAAATAAATAAATAAATAAATAAATAAATAAATAAATAAATAAATAAATAAATAAATAAATAAATAAATAAATAAATAAATAAATAAATATGTCGGCAAAATAAAGAAAGAAATAGTTTTTAAACGACTGTTTTGACGGAACGCAAGCGCCACCTGGCGGCGCTGGGCGGAGTCTGCGTTACGACTTTGGCCGTGGAGTGGGAAGCGTGGCAGGAACGGACAGTTCACTTTGCAACACGCGGTCGAGGTATCACCACGCAGAAACTGCTCGCGTCACGTTTATAACAGTCTTAGAATAAATTTGATTTTGTTACTTTGAAGTGAGTGAATTAAAATACTAAGTATCCTTAATTACTGAACCGGAGTTTCCACTGAGCGCCCACAGTTCGAGATCAATCCTATCGACCAAAGCAGAAGAAGGAAACGAAATATGCCCCCGTCGTTATCCGAAGTGGGATCGACGCCGGTTCAAAATCAAGAAAATTCAGAAAGTGACCGTTGGCGCGTTATGTTCGAGCAACAAAACGCAAACATGCTCACACTGATCGCGGCCCTACAGGCGGCGCCAAAGAATTCCAGCTATGTGGAGTTGCCAGAGTTCGACCCTGACAAGAAGGACATGGACGCGAGGTCTTGGTGCGCGACCGCGGATTTATGTTTTGGCGAATCTCCGTTGCAAGGCGCGCAACTGGTCTTGGCGATAAGTAAAGCGCTAAATGGCGCTGCATCAACGTGGCTATCGCAAGTGGCATACCAGGGCATCTCGTGGACAGAATTCAAGGTACTTTTTCTGGCGAGATTTTCCTTGAACGAGACGCTGGCGGCTAACCTCATTGATTTGAGCACTGATAAGCCTTCCGAGAAAGAAACAATGACTAAACGCTTACGCAAGTCAATTGATGACGTCACTAAGTACCCGCTGGAAAGATGTCAACAAAGAAGAGATCATAGTGGCGACTTTACTGGCTCACGTTTCACAATTTGATACACGAATTCAGCGCATGGCTTTTACGCATTACTTTTCTCGTATTTGAAACGCAAGTGTAGCGCGGGTGAATATCCAGTGTTCCCGAGTACAAACGACCGAAGATTACTCTGATAAAGTAATTTAACTGCGGAAAAACAGGCCATCGTCGATCTGAATGCAAGAGCAAGCCTGTGGGAAATGCACGACCTGCCTTATCAACAGCACCGAGTCAACCGGTACAGGGCACAACAACCAGCTGCAAGGGCACCGCCAGTCTGCTTCAAATGTGGAAAACCTGGACACATCGCCTATCCGTGCACAAACAGCAGCGACCGGCGTGTCGACGTTTGCGTCGTGCGACCACCGCGTGGCACATTGGAACACCAAGGTGATCTGTATTGTTTTACTTACGATTCTGGTGCTGAATACTCGTTAATTAAAGAAAGTTTTGCAGCCAAATTTAGTGGTAAACGAGAAAACAATGTTGTTGCAATGACCGGTATCGGTCAGTCTCGAGTATTCAGTACAGAACAGATTTTATGTTGTGTAAAGATTAACGATCACCATCTTAAAATTTTATTGCACGTTTTACCGGACATTTTCTTGCAAAGCGATATCATGTTAAGGCGTGAAATTTTGAATCGAGGGATTTCTGTCAACATGACGGCCACTGAATTTTCGTTAAATAAGGTTTTCACGTTAGGTTCAGTGAGTTGCGAAACCGAACGGCAACCTATGTTTACCAGCATCAAACGGACGTTTCAGGCGATGATAAAGTAAAGTTTTTAGAGATCGTGAACCTATTTTCTGAATTCTTTATTACTGGCATGCCTACCACACGAGTGAAAACAGGAAAACTTAAAATCAGGCTAATTGACCCAAATCGTACAGTGCAAAGAAAACTGCAGACTCAACGAACTACATCAGCCGACGAGCCACAATTTCCAGTTGGTGCCTGGTTGATGATGAGCTTTGTGCCTGCTTGAGTCCGAGTAACTGCAGTACATTGTCCGTCCCAATGTCCACGATTGGAGAAGTTTTCATTTAAGAGTGAAAAGTTGAAATGTCTCTGTTTCATTGCTTCAGTAACTTCTGTTGGTAGCAGTGAACACTGTGCAGTTAATAATTTTATTTGCTTAGTAGTGATAATAATGAAAATTTACTGGGCTTTGTCCCTAAAGTAGCATGCATCGTTCATTGCCCTTATTTTTTTTTAGTTTTTACGAGTACTAAGATAAAAGTGATTAACAAGTTTTATCAAATTTACCCTCTACCGGTTAAGAAAGTTGTGGTTACATAGTAGTTGAATCTACGTACATCTGTCAGCTAATTTGTTTACATTTTCGTTGCAAGTAGCCAGTCGATCTAGATATTCTTAAGTTTAACCTCGATCGTATTCCTAGATACTTTGCCTTTTGCTCCACTATAAATCCGGGTGCTAAAGTGGTTTGTTTACTTTGTATTTTGATTTTCAAAAGAGAGTAGATTCCTTTTAATTTGACTATTATCGAAGAGGACAAGTTACTGTGCTACTGTTCTGTACACAGAAATGAACACGACATAGTGGAAAACGGCGGCGTGAGCAGCGAGTTCACAAGGTGATGCGCCAGTTCAGCAACGAGCTAATTAACCACGCAGCCTGTCTGCCACGAATCTGTCGAGCATCGAGGGTTGAGCAGCATGGCAAGCCGTTCTATCGCGTTGTGTGTGAACATAGAATGAATCTGGTGAGCTGTTTCTGTTTTATTACGATTTATCTAAATAGCAAAACTATTTGCTCGTAAAGACAGTTTTCCGTACTGTTATTTATTACCTTTACCACTAATCGATAAAGAGTAGTTTCAATTATTTGCGATATAATGATTGCAGAATTTTGATCTAAGTTGGCAAAAAAAAAGAAAAATTAATCCGTATTTAATATTGATTTAAAGATGATTTTGAATAAAATTATGAAATGTAATTTGTATTAAAATAGCCGGAAAGGTTCTTGATCAATAAGTTTCTCTTCAGTAAGATTTTTTTTGTGGTGAGAATTAAAATTGAGTTTACAAGTGGGTATACGGCCGATGGACTGGCTGATGTTAATGTTTGTGCCCGATGACGTAGACGGGCAGGACGCAGATCTTCCTCGACTGAGGAGTGTGACATGTAAGTGTTACCCGATATTGAACCCAACAAAGTAATGAATTTGAGAGTTTTCTTTGCTTAAGCTTTGTAAGTGTTGATCACGAGCCATTTCTGAAATCTAAAAACTGTGACTAATTGACTATGTGCTAGTGAACGTACGTGCCTTGGACGTACATAGCACCTGGGGTAATCTTGAACTACGGCGATATTTCCATTACATTAGTGTCAATTGTAGTCTAGTGGTGATTATATTATGGCAAGATGCTCTCCCTGAATTCCAATTAGCTATCAACTGTTGCCAATATAGAACAACGAAATGAAGTCCGCTTGAGCTTTAAATGGCCGTGTAGCGAGACCTTTAAATCTCATGTTAGCTAACGAGACGGAACCCGAAGTTGACATCGAAGACGTTAGAGCTAAAGCTGTACTTAATAACTAATGCTGCTGATAATAGCAAAAAAAGCGTTTTGAGTCCAAGAAATCTACAGTTGTTAATTTCAGTGTAGGAGATTTTATTTTGCTATAAAATGAGCGGAATCAGTTGAAATTAGATCCTAAATTCAGGGGTCCGTTTAAAGTAACTGAAGTGTTGGATGGATACGCTGAAAGCTCTAGATTCGAAGTGTACTTACAAGTATGCTCACGACAGGTTGAGAAAGATGCCCGAGAGTCATGTACCAGATGGATTTGATGTTAATCCTAGTGATAATGAGACTGAAAGAGTATGGAGCATGAACTAGAGAAGACTCTATAGCCGTAGACTATACCAGTAGCTATTACGTAGTCGTAGCCCGGTGGAAATCGGTGTCTCTTGGGCTCTTAATTGAATCCAAGTAGTCCGTGGGTGCGCGATGCGCGTTTGGCTTTGGCGGAGGTCGTGGTCAGTGGAGACCGTATCGTATGTGGCAAGTGATGTCACGGTCGGCTGTGGGAGCCGTGGCTATAGAGGGTGCGTTCTCGTGAGGTTCTGGAAGCTCTGTTGTAAATAATGTGATGATTAAAGTGTGTAAATATGATGATGCTGGTACATTACTCTAGAGCAAGTGTGTTTGCTGACCTATGTCCCAAGTTGTAAATAATTTGATTACTTTTGAGCTGTAAAGTTGATAAGTTTTAACTGATTTTAGGATATGAAAATGTAAATAAATGGGAAATAATGAAGTTTCTCCCTTGGTGAGATAAGTGAAATGAAAAGTTTCTTTTCCGGTTTCTCTGTTGTTCCAGGTTAACACACGAGGACGTGTGTTAGCAGGATGGCCGTGTCGGCAAAATAAAGAAAGAAATAGTTTTTAAACGACTGTTTTGACGGAACGCAAGCGCCACCTGGCGGCGCTGGGCGGAGTCTGCGTTACGACTTTGGCCGTGGAGTGGGAAGCGTGGCAGGAACGGACAGTTCACTTTGCAACACGCGGTCGAGGTATCACCACGCAGAAACTGCTCGCGTCACGTTTATAACAGTCTTAGAATAAATTTGATTTTGTTACTTTGAAGTGAGTGAATTAAAATACTAAGTATCCTTAATTACTGAACCGGAGTTTCCACTGAGCGCCCACAGTTCGAGATCAATCCTATCGACCAAAGCAGAAGAAGGAAACGAAATATGCCCCCGTCGTTAAATAAATAAATAAATAAATAAATAAATAAATAAATAAATAAATAAATAAATAAATAAATAAATAAATAAATAAATAAATAAATAAATAAATAAATAAATAAATAAATAAATAAATAAATAAATAAATAAATAAATAAATAAATAAATAAATAAATAAATAAATAAATAAATAAATAAATAAATAAATAAATAAATAAATAAATAAATAAATAAATAAATAAATAAATAAATAAATAAATAAATAAATAAATAAATAAATAAATAAATAAATAAATAAATAAATAAATAAATAAATAAATAAATAAATAAATAAATAAATAAATAAATAAATAAATAAATAAATAAATAAATAAATAAATAAATAAATAAATAAATAAATAAATAAATAAATAAATAAATAAATAAATAAATAAATAAATAAATAAATAAATAAATAAATAAATAAATAAATAAATAAATAAATAAATAAATAAATAAATAAATAAATAAATAAATAAATAAATAAATAAATAAATAAATAAATAAATAAATAAATAAATAAATAAATAAATAAATAAATAAATAAATAAATAAATAAATAAATAAATAAATAAATAAATAAATAAATAAATAAATAAATAAATAAATAAATAAATAAATAAATAAATAAATAAATAAATAAATAAATAAATAAATAAATAAATAAATAAATAAATAAATAAATAAATAAATAAATAAATAAATAAATAAATAAATAAATAAATAAATAAATAAATAAATAAATAAATAAATAAATAAATAAATAAATAAATAAATAAATAAATAAATAAATAAATAAATAAATAAATAAATAAATAAATAAATAAATAAATAAATAAATAAATAAATAAATAAATAAATAAATAAATAAATAAATAAATAAATAAATAAATAAATAAATAAATAAATAAATAAATAAATAAATAAATAAATAAATAAATAAATAAATAAATAAATAAATAAATAAATAAATAAATAAATAAATAAATAAATAAATAAATAAATAAATAAATAAATAAATAAATAAATAAATAAATAAATAAATAAATAAATAAATAAATAAATAAATAAATAAATAAATAAATAAATAAATAAATAAATAAATAAATAAATAAATAAATAAATAAATAAATAAATAAATAAATAAATAAATAAATAAATAAATAAATAAATAAATAAATAAATAAATAAATAAATAAATAAATAAATAAATAAATAAATAAATAAATAAATAAATAAATAAATAAATAAATAAATAAATAAATAAATAAATAAATAAATAAATAAATAAATAAATAAATAAATAAATAAATAAATAAATAAATAAATAAATAAATAAATAAATAAATAAATAAATAAATAAATAAATAAATAAATAAATAAATAAATAAATAAATAAATAAATAAATAAATAAATAAATAAATAAATAAATAAATAAATAAATAAATAAATAAATAAATAAATAAATAAATAAATAAATAAATAAATAAATAAATAAATAAATAAATAAATAAATAAATAAATAAATAAATAAATAAATAAATAAATAAATAAATAAATAAATAAATAAATAAATAAATAAATAAATAAATAAATAAATAAATAAATAAATAAATAAATAAATAAATAAATAAATAAATAAATAAATAAATAAATAAATAAATAAATAAATAAATAAATAAATAAATAAATAAATAAATAAATAAATAAATAAATAAATAAATAAATAAATAAATAAATAAATAAATAAATAAATAAATAAATAAATAAATAAATAAATAAATAAATAAATAAATAAATAAATAAATAAATAAATAAATAAATAAATAAATAAATAAATAAATAAATAAATAAATAAATAAATAAATAAATAAATAAATAAATAAATAAATAAATAAATAAATAAATAAATAAATAAATAAATAAATAAATAAATAAATAAATAAATAAATAAATAAATAAATAAATAAATAAATAAATAAATAAATAAATAAATAAATAAATAAATAAATAAATAAATAAATAAATAAATAAATAAATAAATAAATAAATAAATAAATAAATAAATAAATAAATAAATAAATAAATAAATAAATAAATAAATAAATAAATAAATAAATAAATAAATAAATAAATAAATAAATAAATAAATAAATAAATAAATAAATAAATAAATAAATAAATAAATAAATAAATAAATAAATAAATAAATAAATAAATAAATAAATAAATAAATAAATAAATAAATAAATAAATAAATAAATAAATAAATAAATAAATAAATAAATAAATAAATAAATAAATAAATAAATAAATAAATAAATAAATAAATAAATAAATAAATAAATAAATAAATAAATAAATAAATAAATAAATAAATAAATAAATAAATAAATAAATAAATAAATAAATAAACATTCATGGACTGTGCAACGGCTGATGTGAAAATGCAATGGATTTAGGCTTATTTTATTTATTGACACTGTTATTTAGGCATGTATTTGTATAGGTACCTCTAAAATTATCATTTTCTATGTTTTTTTGTGCATCTACTTCCTTCTCTAATGTATTAGTTCAGTTCATCCAAAGGTTGTCTGGAAGAGAACACATTTAGCGATAAGACCGCCATCTGTACTCTTAGGTTAAGAAATATCTGTGTCATTTCCAATTTTATGTACAATACAGTGTTTTTCTATCTATCTATCTACCTCAAAACTTTTTTAGCAGCCAGCTGTTTTAAATGAAACTTCACTGGCAATTTCAATGATGTTTTGTTTTTTCTTCAAATAGTTTCAGTCTGTTAGCTTTTAGAATACACCTCGGGCTCTAGAGTAGGCTTCGGATTTCGCCAACAGCACACGAGTGTAATACTACTTCCTACCCTGTATAAAACTTTTCTTCAATATTTTGAAAAATTATGTGAAATTAAGAGTCATTTTAATTCCGATATTTTTATTACACGAATATATCCGATTCTAACAGACTGTACTGTAATAGTTCGTCCAATAGTTTCAGTTCTACTGGAGACCTAATTTAAAATCTACCGGTGCCTAATTAGGTATATCCTTAATGTGCATTAGTACAAAGTGCGCATACCTTGAGATGTACTGTTCATATAATTGTGATATTTGTAACTTTTTTGTTTGATTGATTGATAAACAATTTATTTACATAAGACACACACACGTATACAAAGTGAAGCCATAAGAATCTGTCAACAAGTCACAGCACGAAGAAATAATAAACAAACAAAACAGTAGCATTGGTACATAAAAAGCGAAACACACAGACAACTAGCCATACACGTATAGCCATACACGCAACTAGCCATAACTATGTATAAGCAATGTAATTTTCATGTGTAAATGTTGATAATAGGCTTACCTACTTCGCCTAGTAAACCTTTTTAATTGGTGAAGTTTTTGCCCAGGTTGAATTTACACTAGGTTTAAAACATTGTAAAAAAAATTTCATGCTAAATAAAGAACTTTAAAACTGAAATGAAATAAATTAATAGTTTCAGTTCAAGATTTAACGTTTTTATAAAATAGGTTTTTATAAAAAAAAATGTACTTGTGTAAATAGGTTTGCAGCTTAACATAACCACACCTTATAGAGTACTATTCAAATATTGTTTGTTACACTTTGGGCCAGTTTCCGAATTGAGAATTTCGCTAAGTAAATAGTTTACTGTAGTCTTCAAATTCCTCGGTAAAGGGCGTGACAGAACGGTACCTAACTATTTACTTGGTAAAATTCTCAATTCAGAAACCGTATTGCACAAAAAAACCATTAACAGAAACTTAAATTTCGTATTTTTTATCGTCGTCAATCGTCATCGTCATCAACCCTTGTATGTCCCCACTGCTGGGGCACGGGTCTCTTCCTGCATCGCAGGAAGGTTAGGCCATACTCCACCACGATGGCCAAGTCCGGGTTGGAGAAGGATTGTAAGACAGTGGCGGGCCTTACTGTCAGAAGTTATCAAGCCGCCCATAAGGCCTCTGACATGGCTTAACGACTGCCATTATATGACAGCCGGCACATACGGCTCAACGTGCCTTGCAAAGCACGGAAGCGCTCGGAAAAATGCCACTAGCGGTAGTCACAGGACGCTCACCCATCCTGCACCTGACCGCGCCTCTTGTTGCTTAACCAAGTCATTGATTCCAATCACTCGGTTCGCCTAGGCCACGAGCGCTTCACTTTTTTTATTACATTGTAGATAAAAATTACGTACAAAGGCGGACTTACAGAAGTTTCTTACAGGTCCAAAGTATTACAGGTTATTGGTATAAATAGACACACGCAAGCAGATTTCTATGGGTGACCCACAGCCGCCGTCGAATCTGTTCTATTCAGAATTCGATTTGAATTTAGCGTGCATTCATGCTGTCCTAGGTTGGCCTCCAAAAGGGTTTCAAATCATTGGGTAAAGGTAAAGTTTATTTCCATTTGACCAATCTGCTTACTCAACTAGCAAAGAGACTGTATAAGCAATTACTTTCATGACATAGTGCTTTGCAAATATTTCTTAATACATAAATAAATCCTCCTCGATGTATCAGCTGTGCTATTTTATTCATTCTAGTACTATAATTATAAAGTAGGATAAGATAAAAATATTCTTCATTGTACCTACACATGATATACAAAATGTAAAGATACAGAATACACCTACAATTGGCGACCATATTGAAGTTCCTAGACAGTGAGGCAATAAATTATTCAATTTTCGGTTTTATAGGTGTATAAACACGGTGTATATACACGGTGGTGTATATTGTGTATATTTATATACGTAACAGGCGTCTATTTTTTGGAGAAAAAGACTTGAAACATCCCAAAAGATATTAATATTGACCTTATCGTGAAAGGTGTGGGTTAGTCACCAAAACGTCTACAAATAATAAGAATTGGAACGACTTCAGGTGTGGTTTTATTTGTAGATAGATATTTTATAATAAAACAGAAAAAGTGTATAAAAATGGATAAGCAGGTAAAATTGTCAGATCTGGTCGAAGGGTAAACTAGTAGGGATAAAAATGAGGGAAATTTCGAAATGTGTGACAAAATTTAAATATTTGAAAATGATAGACAGGAAAAGAAATAAAAATGGTGTAAAAAGGTTTGCACCGTTACAAATGTACTATTAGGTTATATAAGCAGTCTATTTACGTCCCCTTCCAGGGCACAGGCCATCTCTCCTAGAGAGAGTGTGGGCTTAATCTCGGGGGACGGCGATTTCAACTGCCAAGGCAAGTGAACTCTTTATCTAACTTGTAACTATACTCTTTTTAATGCACCAACCCGTGCTAAGGACAATTTTAAAAACCTATCTAGAGGCTGTACTTAATACAGGGAATATTGTAAAGAGGTTCGAAATTTCAATGATGCCAGTGAGTCGCCCATTGAGTGAGTAGCTCAGTTGGAAAGAGCGCTGGCACGGATAGCCAGAGGTCGCGGGTATGAATCCCGGCATGGGTGAAATTTTTAGCCTCTAAATAGGTTTTCAAGTTGTAACTACAAGGGTTTCCTTAGGGCGTTTTCCTTCGATATTTCGACTGTAAATTAACAAATGAACGTAACTTAGTTATGTACTAAGGGTCGATTCGACCAAACTATTTATGCTTGGTATAAGTGCTAATCTTGGAATAAATCGAGAAATTCTCTTGTTAAATTATAGATTTATTCCAAGATTAGCACTTATACTAAGCATAAATAGTTTGGGCGAATCGGCCCTAAGTCAGGTAATTTTTAGAGAGATTCGCACCCATAATCTCTCGACTGTGAAGCCAGCGTTTTACTGTTGCGCTATCACTGCTTAAGAAATAGGCAAGGTTTTCTAAGTGGAAAACTTTGTCGATAACTTATCGTATTGCAGTGAACATAAAATGATCGAGACATTTTCCCTGTCTGGAAAGTGTCCAAAAACTATTTCTGGCAAAAACATTGATTGAGTGAACACACCCATTGAGACGGAACGAAGCGGGACACCGTCCAGGCTCAACTATTAAACATTATTTACGGCACAGAGTTGGATATCACAGAAAAATTACTTTTATACGCATTTAATAAAATTAATAAAATGTAAAAAAAAACTGAATTAAGTTACATGCATCTGATTCGATATCAACTCTTTTATGTCACCACTGCTAAGGCATCGCATCGCATCTCTTCCTGCATCGCAGGAAAGTTAGGCCATACTCCACCACGGGGAGTCAGGGGGTTGGTGGAGGATTGTAAGACAGTGACGGGTGTTGCCGTCAGAAGTTATCAAGCCGCCCATAAAACCTCTGACATCTGCATCTGATTAGCACTTATTAATCTTATTTTACATTACCATACATACATGCCCATGTATATTCTAAAAGCTAACAGACTATAACTGTTAACTCAGTTCTTAATATATCTACGAATATACACGATATATACGAATATATCCGATTCTATCCGATAATAGCCGTATTATCGGATAGAATCGGATATATTCGTGTAATAGAAATATGGACTAATATGACACTTAATTTCGAAATCAGAACTCGATCATCACTACGAAAATTGGCGAACCGAAGCATACTTTTGAGTCCGAGGTATATTTCAAAAGCTAATAGACTATACATTTAAATAAAATTAAGTGGTGGTGACCTTGTCCCTACACTAGGCTGGGCCTGTATCGTGGGTGACGAAATTTTGCACAAAAATATTTATCAATTTAGACGCGACTTGCCCGATTTATTGTTTATTCACAGCATAATTATTAAATATATTAAAAATTGTATTACATCTAATTGACTCAGATTTAGATAATAAAATAAATCTAGCAAAGAATGTATTAATATAACTACTTTATTCAAGAATTGCCAGCCTTTTGAGGTAGGGTTAATCAATATATTAAAAACCTATTTAGAGGCTAAAAATTCCACCCATGCCGGGATTCGAACCCGCGACCTCTGGCTATCCGTGCCAAAGGTAGCGGGATTTAAAACATATTTTTTTCATGCATTAATGACGCCTTGGATGGTTTAGATTCACAAATCAGCCCGGCAGATGGCGCTGCATACAGGACAACGTCTGTTGGGTCCGCTGGTTAGATATAATATTAAAAGTATGCATATAGAATGAGTGTGATCTCATGATGAGTGTGGTATCAATTGTTGTAGGCATTGTAGCGATTAGCGATTGCAGTACAATTCCACCAAACTGCGATCCCCAACCCGCATGCCCAGCATGGGGATTATGGGCATTACCGCCTATGATAGCACAACGTGGCGCTCTTTAGGGGAGGGCCTTCTCCAGCAGTGGACTAGTATAGCCTGACGACGACGACGATTGTAGCGATAAATGTACAGCAAAGACATATACTTGGATGAATAAAATACAATTGAAAAGGTTCTTTGTTATTGTCGTCATGCAGATTGTATTCGATCCTTCTATACATTCGGTGCCACAGTCTACTGCGCAACTTTCCAATACTTGTGGTACTTCGGCGAGGGGAAACGTCTTTAATATTATTTCAATAACTCCATTTAACTTTCGCAAATTAATTTTCGTTTGATCATTTCGTTTGGCGATTAGGTAGTTATGAATGTTGAAATTGAAAGTCCGCTCGACGGCGCTGTCTGTCGGTTTCTGATTTAAACATATAAAGTTGTATTTCAATTAATTTACACATGATTTTGTAATGGAGACCGCGACTCGGCAAACGTAGTGTAGGACGCCCTTCGACCAGGTGGGATGACGATCTGCGAAATTCTGGTGGCAGATGCTGGATGCTGGATGCGGCAAGCTGAAGACAGAGCGCTATGGCGCTCATTAGGGGAGGGCTTTGTCCAGCAGTGGACTAGTATAGACTGATGATGAGACCAGTTTCCTGATAAGTCTATACTCAATCCCTAAAGAAATCCCGATCCAATAAAGGAGGTTCTAATAGCCAAAACGAAGCATTTTAATTAGGCAGACAAATTCGAAATTAAGAAAAAAAAACATATGGGGCATAAATTGACGTAACTCAATAAATACATCCTATGTCTTCTCTCACATTGGCCCTGAAAGGAAAGCACGTAGATCGAGGGCGTGGTAAAGACGCCTCCGCTCTCCAATTATCTTTCATACAAAATGTACGAAAAGATGGGGCGAGGTCGCGAATTGTAGGTATGCGAGCCTCGTCGGTCCCACATCCCACGACTTCCTGTGTGCCCCAGGCTTATGAGAGAAGGCCACAGCTCTGTAATTCGATGACGTTATATGTGTATATCAATAATTTCGACGACATGCTTATGAGAATATAATATCATCAATCCATTATGTCCCCACCGAGGGGCACGAGTCTCTTGCATGAGGAAAGTATAGGCTATACTCCACCACGAGGGCCAAGACCAGATTGATGGAGGCTTGTAAGACTAGTGGCTTGTCCTACTGTTCAAACCGCCCTAAGGCCTCTGACTTGGTTTAACGACTGCGATCTATCGACGGCAGCCGGCACCAACTGCTTAGCGCGCATCCTGAAAAGCACGGAATACGTACCAAAATACTTTCAGATAAAGTGAGATAGTAATTAAAACTTGATATTTTTTAACGTACTGGCTTATCAAGATCTACTCGCATAGGTATAAAGATTTTAAAATCGCGTGCAAGATTTTCAATAGAATCGATAACAGCCCTTTGCAATGGGAATTTCAGTTCATCAGTTGATGGGTGCTTTGTCCCGTTATCACTCTCTCCCAGGCTGGTTCATAATTGATTCCGACGCGCGAATTCAAATTGCTGCCAAGCGCGAGTTCGACTTGCGCACAAAAGGTTTTGTGACTAAAAGCGAAAGATGGCGTAAAGGAAAAGGCCTGTGCCCAGCAGTGGGCATAGATGAGCTGATGATAATGATAAGCGGTTTCGGGTTCCACCATATGGGAAACAATTGACGTGAGATATTTTATTGGTAAACAGAACTTAACAGAATGGATAAATACTTTCAAAAATTTAAAAGTCCAGAGACTTCGAAGTCACATGGAAAGTTCCTCGCCAATAACACTCGAAAAATGCCCATGCGAAGAATCTAGAAAAGATGTCCCGCCTAATGAAGTTAAAAATAAGATTTTTTTATTTGATACTTTGTAACCGATAACGCAGCTGGCTTCGGCCATTTTGTTTTAGCAATTATGTTTACAGCGAATGAATTCTTTCATTTGATATGTTAATTGTCAAAAACGGTGCTAAAAGGAATCTGTTGGTCTTTAACGAATAAACATGTCCCACCTAATGAAGTTAAAAATAAGATTTTTGTTATACTATTTTTATTTTTAATGCACTAACCCGTGCTAAGGACAAATTTAAAAACCTATTTAAAGGCTAAAAATTTCACCCATGCCGGGATTCGGTAGGTAGGTAGGTAGTCGGGGCTGTAAGTGATGCAATTTGCTTAAGCCAGATGTCGCTGCCTGTATGTAATACAGAGAATAGTGTAAAGAGGTTCGAAATTTCACTGATGCCGGTGAGTCGCCCATTGGCTCAATTGGTAGAGCGCTGGCACGGATAGCCAGAGGTTGCGAGTTCGAATCCCGGCATGGGTGAATTTTTAAGCCTCTAAATAGGTTTTTAAATTTGTCCTTAGCACGGGTTAGTGCATTAAAAATAAAAACAGTATAATCATGTGGGTACAGTGATATCATTCCGATGTAAAACCTAACTGCAAAGTAGGTAGTCGGGGCTGTAAATGATGCAATTTGCTTAAGCCAGATGTCGCTGCCTGTATGTAATTCAGAGAATAGTGTAAAGAGGTTCGAAATTTCACTGATGCCGGTGAGTCGCCCATTGGCTCAATTGGTAGAGCGCTGGCACGGATAGCCAGAGGTTGCGGGTTCGAATCCCGGCATGGGTGAAATTTTTAGCCTCTAAATAGGTTTTTAAAAGATTTTTGTTTTATATTTTTTAACCAATAACACTACTGACATCCGCCATATTGTTTAGAGATTATGTTTACAGCGAAGGACAGCTTACATTTGACAAATCAGTTGACAAAATTGGTCATAGCGTTTGGCCTCTGTGTGGTATTGAATGGAACACACATGTCAGGCTTAATGAAATTAAAAATAAGATTTTTTATTTGATACTTTTTAACCGATTACACTGCTGACATCCGCCATTTTGTTTAGCGATTATGTTTACATTTGAGGCGTCATTTGTCTAATTTAGTCGAAGCGTTTGGGCTCTGTGACCTTTACGGAATATGTAGACATTGACATAGACATTATTTATTGGTAATATTCATTACAAGTCAGTCAAGGTTACATTTCATCATAACAATGAAATTTAGAAATAACAATCAAATTTACAAAATGTTAAAAAAGAATGCCAAAATATATGCCAAAGATCACGCGAAAAACAAAATCCTGTACCTCCTCTCGCGGTCGGATATAAAAGCGTTTTTCCATATTACATACGGAACCCCAAAAATGGGTTCGAGTTTAATTCCATTAGTTGGTGGTGCATTCAACGGCGATGATTTCAATCTTGCGTTCGGCTGCGAGTAGATATTTGGATTTTCCACAGCTTGTGCTTGTGAGTTGAAATGCGAGAAAATTTGCCAAACTTTCAATTATTCTCGGTTCGAGTCGATTGTGGGGTGTAGCAACGAAATAATTTTATCCTACTGATCGAAACCAATATAAATTAAATTATTAATAAATTAAAATTAAACGAAAATTAATATACCCAAAAGTAGTTTTGAATTATATAACCTTAGCGGCCTCGGTGGCGCAGCGGTTTGGCACGCTGACTGTACATCCGAAGGTCTCGGATTCGATCCCCGGCCGAGTCAGACTAGGAAACGAACTTTTCTAGTTTCTCTGGGGTCTTGGATGTTATGTATGTATCTATTGTATTAAATCTATCGTCGTGTTAGCACCTGTAACACAAGTCATTTAGTTTTATTTAGTATGGGGCTAACGGGATGGGGAACGGGTGGGTAATATACCCACGAATATTATTTTTTTATTTATTAGTTTATTTATTTCTTATTTATTTGGCCCTGATAGTGTTTCTTTTAAGCCCATTTTTTCATATTTCTACAGTCAGCCAATTTAAAGATCAAATTGTGTTTGTCTACATGAATTTAAGTTTCGATAATAGTATTTATGTAAAAATTAATAACTTTATTCAGTAACTAAATGTAATAAATATCCAATTCAAAATTAAAATAAATAATACTCGTAATTCGAACTTACAGTAATAAGTCAATTTGAAAGTAATTAATATAAAACTGTTTGTAATTAGTTATTGTTATTAATATAAGCTAATACAAATAAATACTTATAGTTCTATATCTACAAATAAAAAAAAACTTTTAGGTTTTTAGTCAAGCCTTAACTCAATATTTTTTTACTAAACGGTACTACTATTAATAATAAAAACGCATGCCTATTTTTTTAATTTTGTGCGGTATACGGTCGTATTAAAATTTAAGCTGAGCCTAGAGTCTACTAATACATTGTGGTACAATGACAATTGCATGTACATGGTGATTTAATTTCGTTGCTGCTTCAAGCCCAAGCGCGCACATACATAGAAACTTGTATGCGTCAATGGTATGAAAGGCACTCCACGTGACCAGACCATGTATCTGTCATGGTACTATAATACACTAGCGGAACGAGGCCCTGTACAAGTTAGAGGCTGTCATGGCAAGTTTGTGGGCCGGGCGATTCCGCTTAGAACTTGCAAATGAAAAGTTAATGCTCAACTTCGTGACAGGCAATGCCGCGGCTTCGAATGAAGTTTAACTTTTTAATTATTCGCTGCCAGTCGCGATCTGCTGGTCTGGTACAAGCGAGAACAATTTAGAATTAGACTCATTTTAGCTTACACGCAGATTTAATTATACTGGGTATTTCCAAAGGGTCGGGTGAAACTTAAGGGGGTGGAATGACCTTCAGTGTCACCCGATCATTTTAACTCAATAAAAAGTCTTATACTAAACTACTTTTAGTATAAGACTGACTCCAGAATATCGAAAAAAAAATTTCAATTCCCGCTAGTGTGTGTCGCTATTATTAGATACGTAACTATTTAGTTTTTAAGATGACCTCATACTGTTAAGGACGTTTTCGTTCTCGTCCTCGTTCTCGTCCTCGTCCTCGTTCTCGTTCTCGTTCTCGTTCTCGTTCTCGTTCTCGTTCTCGTTCTCGTTCTCGTTCACGTTCTCGTTCTCGTTCTTGTTCTCGTTCGCGTTCTCGTTCTCGTTCGCGTTCTCGTTCTAGGGGTCTCCGTACTTGATTTGTATAAATAACCTGTCTGTATTTCCACGTTTGTGATGTTCTTGCTTGTTTACTGCAGCAATTTGAGATTAAACTCTACCAAAGCTCTGCTTAGTAAATTTGTATTAAAATGCGTACATAATTAGAAATCCCTAACCTAGTTGGTCTCAACGGACTTAAACAAAACGTAACGATTTCCTTTAAAATAATTCAAACTTAACTAGACCGCTGTGCCGGCCAGCTATTATAAAGATGTATCGTTACATTACTTTTTTCGTTACGTTACATTCAATTTTTTCATTCATCAGAATTATTATTTCAACGCAAAAAATCACAATATCTTTCTGTTAAATGTCAATGTGCAATGCTATCGCTGTTTTTGGATCGAGTTGTAGTGGAGAAAAAACTGTAAGAAAGATTTATTGTATCATCGTCGTCAGCCCACCTCTCCCCACTCCTAGGCTTTCCCCATTATGCCATCTTTGGCAGTCTCTCAATATTGCCATCGAAGGGCTTTCTGCCAGCCTGGTAACATCTTCCGACTGTCGGGAAGCTGGTCTACCTACCAACCCCGCCCGGAACTCCGCCGCCACTTTTATACTGCCTTAGTCCTTCTGGCATTTTCCCGTCTCACCAGGTAATTGTTGACAGGTGGTGATTGAGTTGGGCGAAAGTTATTATAATTGTCACCCTAGTCTTATTACCTAGTACACGAAGCGCTCGGTCCTACTCCAACCGAGTGATTAAAACCAATCACTTGGGTTAAGTAACGCCAGGCGCGGTCAGGTGCTGGATGGTTAACCATCCCGTGAATAATGCTAGTTAATTTTTTCCGAGCGCTTCCGTGCTTCGCAAAGCACTTTAACCCGTTGGTGCCGGCTGTCATGTAATGGCAGTCGTAAAGCCATGTCAGAGGCCTTATGGGGCGGCTTGATGACTTCGGACAGTAAGGCCCGCCAATGCCTTACAATCCTCCACTAGCCCGGACTTGGCCCCCGTGATGGAGTATACCCGTGCCCCAGCAGTGGGGTACACAAACGGTTGATATCACTACATAGTTGTTCTAAGGCCACCAACCAAGTCTTTCCTCCCAGTGTTGGGCCCTTTGGCTTACGGTTGGCTGCGTGGGTACGGCAGACAATGTGCCGCTTAGCCAGACGCACGGTGGAGCGACGCCGCCGTGTGTGCGATTAACCGCGAGCTGGCATTTGTGTGGGACCTGTGACGAGCGGAGGCGGGACTGGTTCGAAATATGTCTGATACAATGATCTACTCTGGGATTTAGTGGGGCATGCTCAACCTGGAAAACAACCTAAGATGCCAATAGGTAGAGGCACTGAGCTTCTGCAGTGAAAGTTGACAAGTCCAAACTAATTACTTTTTCAAGGACTAAAGTTGCCACTTTGTTGATGCTTAGTAAATAATGAATAATGCAAGGTTAATACATACCACTGTAGGACACAGGTCTACCCTTAGAGAGAGAGAGAGTGAAGTGAGAGTGTGAGTGTGGGAGTAATAAAGACGCCCCAATACTACCTGGTGTCCCCAGTGGGCACTGCGGATTGGCAATTTCAGGCTCTATTTATTCATCGTATGGCATCTTACAATGGCCTCACAACCAGATACAATGCGTTTAAAAATGAATCGCTGAATGTTGGTAAGCGCAAATCTCGAGAGCAGCTGAACCGATTTCGATAATTTTTTTTTAGTATATTCCTTAAAGTACAAGGATAGTTCTTACGTAGAGAAAAACAAATAAAAGAATCGACTGTAAGGCGGTACGAAGTTCGCTGGGAAGCTAGTAATTAATAATAATGAAATATCAAATATTTTAGGTTAATATTAACAATTATTAAGGTAAGCTCTGAGGTAAATGAACATTTCAGGTACTCAGGTTCCTCACGATGTTTTCCTTCACAGTGACGTTGAAAATAAAGTTCATCTCGATAAGTTATCAGTTTTCAGGCATCGCATTGATTGAAAGTAAAAGTGAACTACATTTATTGCCAAAACACAAATTATACACAAAAAATAAGCAAAAAATTCACATAAAAACAGACCGATCATAAGATCAGACTAAAACCATAGAAATTGAAACATATGAACAAGACATACCGAACAAAATCTGTGTCACGTTAGTACTACACATATTGCATATTGTATTGCACAGCATTTACGAAGATTGACGAGTCTCTTGTATCTTGAAAGCCAACACTCTTCTCTGCACATCCAGCCACGCACCTCGCTCCGCTGCGCAGCCTCTTTCAAAGTAAACATACCGATTAAACACAAGCAGTGTTTCTCAAGCGCAAGAGCTGGTTAGGATCAAGGGTGTCTCACCGGGAACAGCGATAAAGGTCTGATAAATGAATTAAACCAGATCTTTATAGCTGTTTCATGTACCAGGTCTGGTGTATGAATTCTACCAGATCTTTATAGCTGATTCAAATACCAGGTCTGGTATATGAAATATTCCAGATCTTATCGCTGTTCGAAATCGTAATTTAACACTACCTGGATTACCAAACAACAGATTGTTATTGATTGTTAACAGTGTTATTTCAACTCATTGTTATATATAGATAAACAGATAACACTTTATTGCAAAACCAGAAAAAAGAATACAACAATGATTTCTTAAATCTCTTATCTCTATAATATACTAGCTGACCCAGCGAACTTCGTACCGCCTAACAATCGATTCTTTTATTTTTTTTATTTTTTTCTTCGTAAGAACCATCCTCGTACTTTAAGGAATGTTCTAAAAAAAGAATTAGCGAAATCGGTTCAGCTGGTCTAGGCATTTGCGCTTACCAACACATTCAGCGATTCATGAAACGCTGAATGTGTTGGTAAGCGCAAATTTCTAGACCAGCTGAACCAATTTTGATAATACTTTTTTCAGAATATTCCTTGAAGTATGAAGATGGTTTTTACGGAGAGGAAAAATAAAGAATCGATGGTAGGCGGTACGAATTTCGCTGGGTCAGCTAGTTACTTATATAGAGAGATAGAGAACACTTTAATGTGCATAAATTGGAAATCACACAGATATACTTATTATATACTTTATCTTTAGTAGCTTAGGTATAATGTACCTACATAAATAAATTCATAAAAGATAGAATATACTCGTAGAGGTAGAAAGTACACCTAAAATTGTTAGTTTTAACAGCTTACTACTTATTATTGGCAGGGCAGATGTTGTTTAAAACTGTTTTAGTTTAGTTTCTATTCTATTCCAGCTACCTTCTAGAATAAAACACCTACACTTTCTTTAAAGAGGACGGCAAATCACACTTCTTGTACTGAAAGCACTGACGGTACATGCGACGGCCACAAAAATGTGAAGGTTGCTCTGCGGTCGTCTGTATTAGCCAAGTAGGCTAGCCTAGCAAAAGGGTCTCCCCACGCTACTAGATTAGAAGAATCCCGTAGAGATAATTGTTTCTGTAAAACAGTCACCCAGAGTCACATTTGGGTGGATAGTTCTGTCCTTAGCAGGGATTGCGTAATTAAGGGTGAAATTATGGGACGTGAATAGCGCAACCCTAGTTTGTGTTAATTTGGCCATTCGACTCGGCTATTGTTAGTTTAGTAGTGTGTTTTAAAGGGTTAAGATTAACGTTAATTTGGGGATCTTCTCTATGGAGAGTTTAGCGAGAGGCGTTGTGTGTGGAAGTGACTTTTTCGGGTCGCACATTAAGCTTATAATCCGGTGCTGAAAACTTAATTCATTAGCATTATCTCTTGGACAATAGCGGTTGCAGTTGTCAGCCCCTGCGTCTACGTTAACATAACAGAGGTGTGAATTTCTCTCTAGACTCTTTATGGCTATAATCTGTCCACGTTTGCACGGACACAATTACATATGCTTTATTGAATAAAGGCTTTTACTATAGGGACAAGTACAAAATTGTTAAGGAAATATCAGTTGTTTCATACTAATACGACACCAATATGTACGTAAATGCTGATTTTAGCGATTTCCAAACACAACAAAAGTTAATGGTATCGACGCGAAATGTAGATTTTTACCTTTCCGGGAATATTTGCGCTTCATATGTAGGACTTACTTACGGCCGAATACTCAAACGTCAGTCAAATCGATCACTCAGTTGAAGGGCGTTCAAATTTGAATATCTGTTAAATATTATTTAACACAAAATTTGACCGGTTATCAAACTACAATACCCTGTACTACCAGTCAAGGACGTCAAAGACACGATAATACACCCAGATCGAGGTCACTTGTACAAATGCATGGCGACCCCCAGTAGGAATCGAACTCATGATCACTTGGTAGCTAAGCGCCTTAACGGCTAGGCCAATGAGACATAATATTGACCTTAGTCAAGGCCTTAGGCACATTATGGCCTTTATTAAAGATATTGTAATATAGTGTCAGATGTACCAGACCCATAGTCCAATTCAATAAACGGACAGTACGCACTGCCAAACTTACACGCACGCCTTTTAATTCACTCTCCCATCAACCGACGTGATAAAGTCAATAGCAACCTCTACGAAAGCGCATACTAAGAACACACAATAGTATTACCGACAATATACCCAATAGTTAATATCTACTTCTTCTTCTTCCCCATCGTTGGGGGGTAATGCCCATAATCCCCACGCTGGGCATGCGGGTTGGGGATGGCAGTTTGGTGGAATTGTACTGCAGGGGGGCGCTGCTGCCCACCCCCCGGTTTGTGTCCCTTAGTCGCCTTTTACGACACCCGCGGGAAGAATTTGCGTTGGTGCTATTCTCTAGGCCGACACCACACAGCATCTATATGTACTTTCCGGGGTCTTAAACGGCGACTTCGAGGCTGAGACGTAATAATAATATAGTAAAGAGGTTCGAAATTTCTCTGATGCCGCTACTTGCCCATTAGCTCAGTTGGGAGAGCGCTGGCACGGTTAGCCAGAGGTCGCGGGTTCGAGTCCCGGCATCGGTAGAATTTTTAGCCTCTAAATAGGTTTTTAAAAATTATCTATATCAAGGGTTAGTGCAACAAAAATAATACAATAATATAGTTCTTTAATAAAAAAAAATTCGCTGATTGGTGACAGCATTGTCACTTTGTTACAAAATGCGACGGTTAACACGCCACCAGGCCTTGTTCTTTTCTGTGCTACGAGTTGAAATGACGAGGCAAAGGGTGCTCCCAGCCCGTATTGAAAGCGTATCCGAATGACGTCACGCCGCGTCGATATTTCAAAAGTTGGACACTCGAGTCGCAGCTGAAAATTCGTGTAAAACTCGTCGCGCGCCGTTCGAGCGTGAATTAAAACTTCCTCTCAATGTTATCACGTTCGCTCCTTGTTTTTAGGGTTCCGCGTAGTCTCTGCGGAGACTACCCGGCTCTCCACATGTGGAGAGCCGGGCCGTGAACTCCACAATTCGCGTTAAGAGTTTCACTTTAACGCTCTGTAGGTAACTAACAGCTTCACGGAGGCTACGGAACCCCTAACGACGACGCTTCTGACTTAGCTCGCTTACTTTTTTCTATTTACTTTTCTATTAAAGTTTGTTTTTCGAGAGGCGAGATTTATCTACGAGATATCCTCGTCTGTTTCGCGGGGGCGAATTCAATTTGGTTTAAACCTGAGGCGCCCCTCGCGCTCCTCCGAGCCTTAATTTTGTTTAATGCCATCCACGAACGTATAAACAAGTTATTTACTGCATATTTGGCTGCTCCCATTCTAGTACACTTGAAAGATTTTGGGGCTTATCGTAGGTGGTCGCTTGCGTTCGGGGTTTATTGTGCTCCCGTGCTACATTTGGTTGCGGAAATTGAATTTCTATTGTTTCGCGGTAAACGTATGCCTCTACTCGTAACGGAGGACTAGATGTTGTTGTCTATAGCATACCCTGCTGGGTAGCATACATACCCTGGTCTCTGCCTCTGGGATACAGGCGTGATGATATTTTATGTTATTAACTAATTAATAATAATCCACTCCATCCAAAGGTTGTCTGGAAGAGATCGCTCTTAGCGATAAGACCGCCAATTGTATAACATTACTTAGATTTAAGAATCATGGTTGTAATATTTTTCTGGTTGTGCAATAAAGAGTTCTCTATCTATCTATCTATCTAATAATACAACATATTCTCTGACCCTCTGATAAAAAAAACCCCGGGACTTGGATGTTTACATGTTTGTGATGTCGTTGTTTCTGGTTCCCACGACACATGGTATTCTAGTGTGGGGCCAGAAGCAATGTATGTGCCTGTGTGTAAAAAAATATACTAAAAACACAAACATTACATAAGAAATAACATGTTCAAAGTTATGTATGTTTATGTTATCTCGTGGCTTTAAAAAATATGATGAAGCCTGAAACCAATGCGCAGGTACCTTCATACCAATGACTTCGTTTCGTTGATATATCTGTGAATTTATAGAAGGGGTACCACTCGCTATCGGTTTAGGAAAACATTGTGAGGAAACCTGCATACCTAAGGTGCATACTTCAACGCTTCAAATTGCCAATGTGCGGTGGGCAAGCGTTGTAATGGCGTGGCAAAGGCCTGCAGTAGGACATTACTACATTATTGTCTTCGTGGCTTTTCTTCTTCTTCTTCAGGCTATATTAGTCCACTGCTGGACATAGCCCTTCCCTAATGAGCGTCATAGCGCAAGGTTGTGCCATCATTGGGGGGTAATGCATATAATCCCCACGCTTGGCGTGTGGGGGATCGCAGTTTGGTGGAATTGTACTTCAGTGGGCGCTGCTGCCCACCCCGGCTTTTGCTAGTAGATAAATATTTTAACTATGTACATAATTTACCTACTGCGCATATTTACCGTTGTGGCTAGACACTACAATATTTTCCTAAATCAATTAAATTTGTTTAACATTGTATGGATAATAATGAAATACATGAGTTAAAAATTCAGAATTTTCGGCATAACTTTTTAAAAATCTATTTAGAGGCTACAAATTCCTCCCATGCCGGGATCCGAACCCGTGACCTCTGGCTATCCGTGCCAGCGCTCTTTCCAACTGAGCCAATAGGTGACTCACCGGCATTAGTGAAATTTCGAACCTCTTTACAATATTCTCTGTATTAGGTACGTACGTGTATTTTTTTTTATTAAATTATACTCAAACCACATTTAAAAAAGTGATGCACGTCGAAGCGCTTGTGGCCTACCTACTGAAGCGGTCGTGGCCTAGTTGAACCGAGTGATAGGAATCATTCACTTGAGTTAAGCAACAACAGGCGCAGTCAGGTGCAGGATAGGTGACCGTTCCGTGACTACCGCTAGTGGCAATTTTTCCGAGCGTTTCATTTGTGCCGGCTGTGATTCAAACTCAAGTGATTGATTCCAATCTCTCGGTTCGACTAGGCCACGACCGCTTCAGTAGGTAGGCCACAAACGCTTCGACGTGCATCACTTTTTAAAATGTGGTTTGAATATAATTTAATAAAAAAAATACACGTACGTACCTAATACAGAGAATATTGTAAAGAGGTTCGAAATTTCACTGATGCCGGTGAGTCGCCCATTAGCTCAGTTGGAAAGAGCGCTGGCACGGATAGCCAGAGGTCGCGAGTTCGAAACCCGGCATGGGTGGATTTTTTAGCCCCTAAATAGGTTTTTAAAAAATACAGTACAGTATTTACAATATAGTTAGGCTTAACGACTGCCATATGTCGACGGCTGCCGGTACTATCTGCTTAACATGCCTTGCGAAACACGGAACCGCTCGGAAACATGCCACTAGCGTTAGGCATAGACGGTCACCCATCCATGCACTTAACGCGCCCTATGTTGCTTAGCCTTCGTGATCGTTTTAGATTACTCAGGCAGCTGGGGCTACGAGCGATTCAAGATTATTATATTTCACTACTACGGAGCCGAGACATGGACACTCACGAAAGGGCTGGTCCCCAGTTCAAAGTCGCTCAGCGAGCTATGGAGAGAGCTATGCTCGGAGTTTCTCTGAAGGATAGGATTCGTAACGAATGCATCCGACAGAGAACCAAAGTTATCGACATAGCTCAGAGAATCAGCAAGCTGAAGTGGCAGAGGGCTGGCCATATCTCGCGAAGAAACGACAACCGTTGGAGTAAACGTGTTCTTGAGTGGAGACCGCGACTCGGCAAACGTAGTGTAGGACGCCCTCCGACCAGGTGGGAAGACGTTCTGCGAAAAACTGCTGGCAGATGCTGGATGCGGCAAGCTGGAGACAGGACGCTATGGCGCACATTAGGGGAGGGCTATGTCCAGCAGAAGACTACATAATATAGCCTGAAAAAAAAGACTACAAGCTTTATTATCTTTTATTAATCTACTGATTCATATTCTTCCTAGTTAATTGACTCCTTCCCCAAGATTGTAATGCAAGGCGCTGACAAGCAATTTATTTAGCCACCGCCTATGGCAGTTCGGGACCCTTGGTGCCCTTACCTTTTGACAGGTTGTGACCTCGGGCTAGTCGTGATCCCCATCCGAATGCATGGCCCCCGCTTATTCCTTTGGGATTTATAGGCCCGAGGGTAAGTATGTATTTTTAAGGTAGGAACAGAGGTACAGTCTATTTATTCTTACTTGTCCAATTTAGCAAACAAGATTCTACCCTTAAACTGTGACTTTTTAGTCCAAAACTGCCATATTTCCATAAATGAAGTAACCTGGAACACTCTTTTAGATAACACGCTGCCAATTTTATAAACTAAGTTCATGATAGTTCATGAATTTGCGAGAAAATGTCTAGTCTAGGCATCTAATCTCAATTTTAAGGTTAGAATCTTGTTTACTAAATTGGACAAGTAAGAATAAATAGACTGTACACTTACTATACGATACGCACGAGAACGACGTGGTTGACAATATACTTCGAACTAGCTATATCCTCTACTGAGTGACATATAGGTATGTATGTTATAATACTATAAATTTAATACCGTATATAATTTTTTGACATGATTTGCTGTTGATGCACCTTATATATATTTTTTCTCGTCATTACTTACGTAGTAATAATATGCATATTATTTTTTTGTTTGAGGATGTTTTTTCTATTTAACAAAGTGACTAAACGCTACCGTATCTCTAACGTGTGTATTCTATCTACAGTGTCTGTTTTTTCTTATTATCGAAACTTAAAATAGTCTTGGACTGAGCATTAAATTAATCGTTAGTACACTCATTGTACCGAATATCTTTAGCTCTGCTAGTTTTGTTATTTACAGAGAATAAACAAACACATATCAATAAGATCCGAGAGATGTTGTCGTCTGAAATATTGTATTAAAAATCATATTTCTAATTCGTGAATTATGCAAACCTTCAGGTAGTATGAAATGTATTCAATATGAAGAGTAAAACCACCCTGTAAACATTACATTGCGTAAGCTGACGCCTGTATCGCGGTGGCGTAGGCAGATATGGTCTGTTAGCTTTTAGAATATACCTCGGCTACTATCGGATAGGATCGGATATATTCATGTAATAGAAATATCAGAACTAATATGACACTTCATTTCGAAATCGGAACTAATATGACACTTATTTTCGAAATCAGAACTCGATCATCAGTACGAAAACCGGCGAAAATTGGCGAAAACCGAAGCCTAATCTAGAGCCCGAGGTATATTCTAAAGCTAACAGACCCACGCTTTGCCACTTGCAACGATTCTCATAGACCTCTTTCGCTTCGTCAATTTTATTTAATTCATTAGTCGTTGCATGCACGTACACCGGTTTCGGGTACTCACCCCTCCATTGGTCGTAAAATGTGTAAACGAACCCCTTCTAAAGAGACTGTGCTACGGGAAATAATGAGCATTCTCTTTTTCTGTCCCTGCATCGTGGCCGTGGTAGATGCGCCCTGAAATAGGGCCTATAAATGCTACATGAAAACTTGCTTTGGCTACACGTCCGGCCTACACGTGGGTCAATACCACCCTATCATCATCAACTTTTCTATCTATCTATCTTCATCTTCAGCCCGTCAGTAACCACTGCTGTACAATGACCTGGTCACGCATGTGGCAGTCGCTTCTGATCTGCGATGTTCTCCGTTAGGTCTTTTCGGTGATTTTTACAATGTCATCACGCCACCTAGCTGGAGGTCAGCCTATGCTTCTATGTCTGGTCCTCGTTTACCAATCTATACAATTGTAGACTTTTAGTCCGATCTACTTACGGGTCTTGTTATATCGGAAGAGTCCGACCAGGTTTCGCTCCGATTCGCAGAGCTTAATCATGGGGAGCAGAGACGGAGCTCGCGTCGTCGGTTGCTCGTCTCACACTGCGGGCAAGCGCGCGGCGCACCCGCGCCGAGATCTGGTCGGACTCTTCCGATATAACAAGACCCGTAATTAGATCCGGAATAAAAGTCTACAATGTGTTGTGCTTACGAAAGTTTTAGTTCAAAAATCTACATAATATCTATAACATAAAAATGAATCGCTGAATGTGTTGGTAAGCGCAAATATCGAGAGCAGCTGAACCGATTTGGCTAATTCTTTTTTTAGAATATTCCTTGAAGTACGAGGATGGTTCTTACAAAGGGAAAAATAAAAAAAGAATCAACTGTTAGGCGGTACGAATTTCGCTGGGTCACCTAGTTATAAATAAAATATCGTCTACACAACACAATGTCTAGCGCCCTGATTATGTAACTTTTCACGTAAATATATATTTATGTGAAAGCTTAACAACTTCCCTCGTCCAAGATATAATTCAATTCCAATTCCCCACTTCCACAGTTAGACAGTTGTAAGCCCGAAGATGTGATGAAAAAAAAATATTTAAAAAATAAAAGAACCCGACTGCAGTGATAAATCAACTGAAAGGGAAAAAATAAGATAATTTTATTTTCAAATGCTAATGTCGAATCAGAAGAGTTCATGCTGCTTTACTTGAGGGACCAAATAATATAACTTTATAAGCATTATTTGCTCAAACTGTTGCATTTATTATTTTATATAAAATGATGCAGTCGGGACCCATTATAGGACTTTAAACAAATAGTAATGGGTCCCGACTTAGTAAGGTTCGAATAGTAAGGTTCACTTGTGAGACCAAAGATAAGCAATCTTTGGTCTCACAAGTGAACAGGAAACCTGACACAAAATCATAATCTTATTTTCGGAGGAAACGAGATAAAATTCGTTAAGATGAATAGAGCTAGAATTTTTGAAAATTTCATGGGTCCTACGATACGAGGTCACGGAGGATCCGTCTTCGGTTACCAGTGAGAGCGTTCAAATATTTTTTTATCATTTATTGTTTCTTCTTTGAACCCAGCTTGTCTGACTATGACCGCACAGGGGAAAAGGAGTTACATGCTACACTTTATATATTTTGTTCAGTTAGTTTTGGTCTAAGTGTCAGTAGGAAATTAATATCAGTGTTAAGAAATTAATTATTTTTTCTCAATCATGCTCGGAAATGTTTGTGTTATTACCATGAAATAAAGCCACAAAGTTTCTCTTTTATGGCTCCCGCCTCACTTTACTGGCCTAAGCCAGTAAAGTAAGTATGAAAATTCATTACCGTCCGCTGCTCTAACTTTTTAAATTTACTTACTAAAATTAAACTGAACAAGGAAAAATTACATACAGCCAACCACCTACTAAGATATGTAAGCATACTTGCAAGATTAAAAAAAAACAATCTATGGTATTGGTTTTTGTGCGGTTAAACATGGTGCTCAAATATGTTAGTGTATTTAAAAAATAAAAAAGGCGGCAAACTAAACTATTATTCCTTAATTACCAAGTAATTATTTTAATATTAATATTTCCTCGCATTGTTTGAGAAAAGCATTATACAATCCTCGGCCGGAACAGGGATTGCAGGACTCGTTCTAGACGGCTTCGTCTACGACTCGGCCGTCTATCCCAAACTCGTCCAGCAATCCCTTACTTTTCGGCCTCTGCAGTAATGTATTATTACCCCCTATGAGGTTGATATTTCTTAAATTAATGAGATAAACGAATGGCGTAGAAAGAAATAAACACTTTATAGGCATTATTTCTTTCAGCACTTATACCGTTTCTATAGACGGTTTGTTTACATGTAGAGCAAAGCTGATATTATGTAAATTTATACATGTACTAGAATAAATATATGCCAGCGCCATCTAGTGGCTAAAAGTGGTACTGTAGGACAGGGTTTCAGCAGACAAGAAGAGAAACGTTGTTTCAGCACGACAGCACGTACTTAGGGATCTATTTATTGAAGCAATATGAAACTTACTAAGGATTACGGATTAGTAACTGTACTACTCGCACCACAGCGCAAAGCGAGGTATATTACCTACGCAATTTAGAACACAAACAGCGCCATCTGTGGTTGGGTAGAGGAACTAATGCCACAGTACTTTAATTACTTAGAAGTGAATATTATTTGTGTTGCGTTTGTTCTCTATTAATGCTGATTTTATGTAATCAACGACACCCGCAAAATTATCTTTTAAATACTTTGCACGTGTTAGGCGTAGTTAAACACAATTATATTTTTTAATTGAATGAATGATCTAGAAGGATCAAACCACTTTATAGGAATTATTTCTTTCCGCATTTGTACCGATTCTATAAATGGTTTGTTTACATGTAGACCAAAGCCGAAATTATGTATACACATGTATTAGAATAAATAAAATATAGCAGCGCCATCAAGTGGCTAAAAGTGGTACTTTAATTGCTTAGAAGTAAATGTTATTTTTTGTTCCGTTGGTTCTCTATTAATGCTGATTTTATGTAACCTACGTCATCCGCAAAATTCTGTTTTAAATATTTCACACCTGTTAGGGGTAGTTCAATAAAATTAGTATTCGAATTCAATAAACTAAATATAACAGCGCCATCTAGTGGCTCCTGGCTGTACTTTAACGAAGCTTCTTAACGAATTTTATTTTTCGTCACGGTTCTGATCGCATAATTATGATTTTATATAGCCTATGACACCCGCGCAAGGATGCCGAATCGAATGACACCTTGTTTAACAAAATCTGACTATTGGTTAAGGAGTTATGAGGGAACATAGAATCGGACATACTTACATACATACATACATACATACATACATACATACATACATACATACATACATACATACATACATACATACATACATACATACATACATACATACATACATACATACATACATACATACATACATACATACATACATACGCACTAAACACATTACCCTCCTTTTGGGCTTCGCTTCAGTCGGGTAATGAGTCAAATGTGACTCATGCACTTATTCCAATACACTCTTTTGAGTCATATACGACTCTTGGACAGGGAAGTTGTTAACTCTGCCATGCATATATGAGGCGTAATATGTATCACACATAGTGGATCCACATTTAAGTGGATATCTGATACGTGACAGTGATATTAAGCCACAAAATTGTACGGCAAAGTCCATTAGAAATTTCGTTTTTACATATACTCAGATCTATACGTTAAAAGTTACATAATCAAGGCGCTAAGGTCCTAAACTAGGATATTTTGTGCTATAGTAACCAGGCAAGGACATCACAAACGTTTGTACAGATGTACAGCTGCCCTCAGTGGTAATCGAACCCACTACCTCAGGCATGGTATACCTACATACGTGATATAGATCACATCCATCACGCACTCAGTACAAAATAAAATACCAACTGTCACATTCGATAACATTTCTGACTTTATTATTTTGTGCAGCGCAAAAAGAAGCCAAGCATTAAGTAAACAGGAACGCGGTGCTTTGATAACAATTTTCAATTCAAAATGGCCGCGATTCTCCTGTTCAATTCGGAAGCTGGAATTATTATAACTGTTTCGCGGTGTGCACCAAAAGACGCACGGGCTGTGAGCGCGCGGTATGCCGCGGTAGTCTCTTCCGGCAGTCAGTCGACTTATGTTTCTATATTCTACACATTAACACTTTGAACATCCCATATGTATCCCATAACCTAGTCGCACGTAAGTTTCTTAGTCTGAAATTCATCATCAGTACACTACTATTGATTTGAATCCAGAAAAACTTAGTTAATCCGGATTCAAAACAATAACGTGCAGTGTTTACATATTAAAGCGTGTGTACGCACTACAAATTACACGAAAGTTTTAGCCAAAAACATCAGTACACGTTCTAAAATATTTTGATAAGGAACGCTGGCCTTTGGGTGTGTTAGGTACAACAAAATAATGTTTTCTGCTGATGAGGTAGAATACCTATCTATATTGTAGTCCGAATTATTAGCACACTCTTACGTATCTTTAGGGTGATTTGCGCCAAATCACTGGATAAAGTTGTCTACATAACATAACATTTACATACAAGTACATACATTGCTTCTGGCCCCACACTAGGATACCCTGTGTCGTGGAAATCAGAAAGAACGACATCACAAACATGTAAACATCCAAGACCTGGGCTTTTTTTTTTGTTTCCAGCCGGGATATAGAGAAATAAAAATTGTATGTATTCGTGACAGGTCTACATATGTCATAGTGTAAGACGTTTTGAAACTTATTCACTGGATAGAGCTTACTCATCTATATTACTGTCAGATACAAGCCTTAGTGAGCTGATAAGTTTTGTAGCTATTTTGTTTGGAACAGTATCTAACATGAGCCCTCAATGCTATCTCAGGGGTAAGCTTACAGAGTTTGTAACTTTTGCGAGTTTGTAGTGTCCACTCACATAATTTATTAATTTATACAGGTTCACACATTTTACAAAACAGAGTTAACGTGGAAATCTTTTCCTTTCCTGAAGAAGACACCAATGGTTCTGCCCACGTAGAGCCGTTTTTAAGAAACACCCGCGAACAAAGGCTGGGTAGTTGACAAAAGCGATTTTGCTGTTTTCATTTACTCTCCATTATTCGTTCATCTCGTTTGTCATTCCTTTCTCTGCGTTCCGCGAGGGCAACAGAATGGGGATTGTTTATCTTTATGAAAATGCCATGGAATATAACACGGGGAGAACTGACGAGAAAATCAAATTCGCACTCAAAAATTTTACTAACAAAAATACAAAATATTTTTCAACTACTTCAAAGCCATCAGTTTCATAATTAATAGATTACCTATGTGGAGAAAAAGCTAGCAAAGAAATTACGCATTTCTTCTTTGCAAAACAGGTTTTAGCAGGTAGAAAGCGCTCGTGGAATACTCGAACCAAGTGATTGGAATAATCATACAGATTATAACAAAATTCCATGACTTACTATAGACATCACTTTGAAATCAGCAGAAAAAAATATCAGCTATTTCTTATACTTTGACGTGGAATTACAGCATGGAATGAAACTGAATTATTGCAAATTTGCACGCATTTTTTTTTGGAGATGGCATACCTTTGGGAGAGGACATACTCATACCCTTCGTGAGAGATTATATTTTTAGTTGCAGATAGTTACATTTTATTAAATAACTAGCTCACACAATTGTGAATTGTAGTGCGTGAGTGCGTGTAATAATAAAAAAATATGGACGCCGCAACGCAGGGTCATATCTCAAACGTACGTGCATCTAATTCTTGAAACGCAATTAAGTGTGTAATATTTCTCAGAATGTTACATTACCGTAAAAACTATCCCAAGGCAAACCCATAACGCTTTGAAGAAAATTAATTCTAATTGCACTAAAGTGAAATTAATTTTACAAACCGAATGTAGGGGAGGCCTTACATAGTGATTGGCCAACCCCTCAATAATTTATTCTACTAAATGTCACTCTCCATCCCCAAAAGCAATTAATTAATTGGGGATGTCTGAAACGTTGACACCCGTTTTTTGCTCTGTTTAAAAATTCAGGAAATTGTTTTCTCCCATTTAATACTTACCTACTGGTAATAATACCTTTCTGCTACAAAGAAAACTTCTTCAATCGTAGATACCGTTCTATTGCAATATTATTGTACATATCGATTTGGAAAGATTCCACGGATCTTTCCAAAGCTATATCTACAACTTTAAGTAGTTGTAGTCAGAAATGTATAAAACCGTTGTTTTCTAGAGATAAGGGGTAGTTTTGTTGCACCCTGTGAATGTAAATAACAAAGTTGTCAACGCGCCATTAGACGTATTTGAACTGCATCATTGGTCTAGCGGTAGCATGTCTGATTACCACGCCAGAGGGCGTATATTCAGCCGCAGTCTTGGTGTATTTCCATGTTTGTGATGTCGTTGCCTGGTTACCATAGCACAGGGTATCCTAGTTTGGCAGCAGGACAAGTGATTGTGTTGTGTGGAAGGATTATTTTATACAACCTCAACATTGAAGCACCCGATTAGCTTTAATATTAGTTGAACGAGATACTTTAGATGTCGATTGCAATGTCGACTCTTCGGCAACAATGTCGGCTTGAGAAATTTTAAAATGTTAGCTACCCCTGGATGTAGATATGTTTAGAGTTTTGAAATGAAAAGGATTTATTCAAAGTAGCACAAAATCTGCAGCTCAATGTACGAGTACGTTACAAGTCAAACTTCATGTCCATTTCAAAATCTAGATCATTGTGGAGAAAAAATGGACAAAAAAACCTTCAAAGTTCCAAGTCCTTAATTAACAGAGTTTACATAATTATTACAAAACTTAGAACTCATGCTTTTTATTTATTGGCTTTAATTCCAGACATAATTGTAATCCAAATAATCCTTTATGTTATACTAGCCCTTTTGGCACAAAGTGTACTTGACACATTTTTGAACCGCATTTTGGGTAAGCTATCATTTGATATATTATAGTAGATACATAGAAGCATACCTTACATAGAAGGTGTAGTTAGCATAAAGTCTAACTGTTATCAGTTGGAATGAACTATAATAATCTAGAATCTAAACACTCACGAATCTAGTCTCCAATAGTTATGGAATGAACGATAGTAATATAACATTCTAAAGCAAAGTCTGCCGTCTACGGAAACGTATGGGGCAGGGATCAATAAGCAATCAAAACAGTTTTGTCTTCAATTTAACTTGAGTATCGAGTTAACGCCGTGTTAGCAGCGATAACGAGGTTACCGTCGGGAGGCGAGACACAATGCCTATTAGCTGCAAATATGAAGGGCCTTTAGAGCAGAAAATAAATCGTTGGCAGTTTGTTATTCTGTCGGCAAGTCGGTTGCTTATATAAAAATTATGGAACCAGTATTTTTTTGAACTGGTGACCAGGGGGGTGAGTCTCTAAAATGCATTGTAGTTCAATAGAGTCATATTAGTCCGTTTCATTCGCTCTATCGGTAGTCTAGTAACCAATCGCATTGCAGTGGTATAACCCTTGCTACTTAACTTGATGCCTCGTGCCATTCTATCTTCTTCGGGTTAGATGCCTATTTAAATTGTGCGGGTTATACCTTTGGAATGACATTGTACTGCTATTGCTACCAAATTGAGACAATTAACAACCATTGACGTGCTTGCATATCATTCTATTGAAACACTATGTAAGTATAAGACTCTAGGGCCAGTTAGAGTTTCACAAAGCGGTGGGCAGTGACTGAAATGGAAGACCCGAAGATCAGGCTTTGTGGGCGTATCTTGGGAGAGGCCTATATCCAGCAGTGGACTGACCCCGGCTGATTATGATGATGGTGGCTTTTTTGTTCGAGAGTCTGTTTTAACCATTCCTGATTCTGTATCCCTAATAGACAAAGTTGTCAGAAAACTTTCATAGAGGGGTATCGACGATACACGAATTTTTGTGTAGGCTTCACGTTACTAAGCCGCTTTGACGAACGCAAAGTGCTCATACAAAGAGGTGTACTTTATTTCAGCCAGATTGAAATTCGGCCGAACGTGAGGTAGTCGCATTGCATTAAAGCGACGGTTTCCAATCCAGCGTGCCTACTTGTTACGTGGCGTGTTATACGATATGTATGCGACTTAGGTCATATTACTAATGTACAAAAATCTAGTTACAAATCTATAAATTAATCAGGTTTAAACGTTTTATAAAGTTTCTGTGAAAAATCAAATCATATAAATCGATTTCATTTATTTTTTATTTGTTTTGTTTGTTTGGCATGTAAATCAGGTAACAATCTCAGTATTATATCAACATAATATTGTAGTATAGTTATGATACTTTAAAGCTACAATGACATCCAAAGTATAAATGCACATTAAAGTACATAGATAAATAAAATAAAGTAGGCCTCATATTTAGGGAAAATGAGACAAGAGTATTATAGAAGACTTTGCTACCAACTTTGAACTTCAAAACCGTCCCTTAAACACTTATATCGTTTATTATCACTTCTTCCAACATCCAACTACGACTAAACCCAAATTTGTATCTTCTAAATTTATCTCTCCTATTAATGTTTCAGTACGGCATGTCGTTTGTAAATTGAAACTAAGCTGCATTTGTAAGTATAGCCCCATCAGCTTTCTTTTCAGGCCTGGGGCTCACAGGCCTGAAAAGAAAGCTGATGGGGCTATACTTACAAATGCAGCTTAGTTTCAATTATAGAAGACTTTGCTACCAACTTTGAACTTCAAAACCGTCCCTTAAACACTTATATCGTTTATTATCACTTCTTCCAACATCCAACTACGACTAAACCCAAATTTGTATCTTCTAAATTTATCTCTCCTATTAATGTTTCAGTACGGCATGTCGTTTGTAAATTGAAACTAAGCTGCATTTGTAAGTATAGCCCCATCAGCTTTCTTTTCAGGCCTGGGGCTCACAGGCACCTGGCTCACCTGGCACGAGGAAACATAAAAGACACGACTCGTTGTATAGAATGTATTTTTTCTTACAGTATATAATATACTAGCGGACCTAACAAACGTTGTCCTGCATGATGGATGAATCTAAACCATACAGGATCCACCCAAACTCATCCAAAAACAATCATTCAAATCTGTCTAACCGTTTAGGAAGAGTTCAGTGACATCCACACCTACTGCAGAATTATATATATAAACATAAGTTTGATAGGGCCTTAGGACGTTAGATTAAGTCACAGTCTTAAGTCACAGCAAGCTGCAAATACCTAGGTTTCTAGCTTCGAGACATCAATGTATAAAATCAACAGCTAAACATCTAAAAGTAAAACGTTATCTGTGATACGCTTTTTTTCTACTCTCTAATGCATTTACGGTAGGATATTGCGCTCGAAAACGCATTTCCTCTGCCCTCGTGTTTATTTTGTTGTAAAAACAACGATACGTCCCTCGCAGGGCGCTAATCTGATGGGGACTGAAAAGATTTAGTGCACGCCCTCCGAAATTAATCTTCCCAACTTATAAGGGTGTAACAACCTAATCTCTAGCTGAGAGGCGCTACACCGCGAGCATTAATTAGAAATGGCTTCACAATTACCTACAGTAGATAGATAACGCTATTACATAAAACAGACATAACATCACCTCACGCCTGTATCCCAAAGGGGTAGGCAAAGACCAGGGACTGCCACTTGCCAAGATCCTGACAGATCGCCTTCGCTTCATCAACGTTCATTAGTCGTTTCACGTCGGTGTCGGTTACTTTTTTATCGTCTGTTTAGTTTATAGATAACATTCTTTATTACTCCATGCTGGACATAGCCCTCCCTTAATGAGCGCCATAGAGCCCTGTCTTCTGCTTGCCGCATCAGCATCTGCCTGCAGTTTTTCACAGATCGTCATCCCACCTATTGTACATAAAAAAGAATATCATATAGGTAATAATTTAGGCTGTAGGTAATTTTGTAAAATATTACAGTTTGCCATTGGTTAGAAATCTTTTAAATTTACAAAAATATCCGTCGTTCATAGCTCGATCGGACATTGTAAAACATGGACTTTCTAAAAATAAGATATTTTACGACTAATTAAGTAATAATCTCTTCGGCATTCCCGGAACGCCATTTGCGATAAAATTCGGCGAAATATCTTTCTTGTAACAAACTGTACAAAACGATCTTAATTGAAAATTCCCATTCCCGTCAAGACTTGAGTTTATGGAGTGAAAGTGCTACTGTCATCATTTTACGTAGTGACAGTTTTAAGCGAGTTTCAAGAAGGAAACAGGCTTCTCAGCTTTTGGTCTCCACTCCGTAACTCAAAACCACTTCCTATACTGATCTTTAGCGTTAGGTATATTAAACGAGTCCAATCGCGATTATTTATTAGGCAAAACGTAATTACCTTAATTCCCGACGTTTCGGCAGCGTTGAGTTGCGGTCACGGGTAGACAGACGCGGCGAGTGCAGCGCTGCCGAAACTTCGAGATTAAGGTATTTACGTTTTACCTAATAAATAATTGTTGTCTCTGTAATTATTTTCTGGTGTTAACAATAAAGAATATTCTTATCTTATAATCGTATTGACTAGTCTTTCCTGTGGGCTAGGTAGACTAAGCTGTCAGGATGTTATAGGTGCTGGGCAAGCCTACACCATCTATAAAACCATGTCCCAGGCACTACAGCGTCGGAGTGGTCCCTTCACCCATCTAGTGTGAGTGAAGATACCACTGGACGCTGTATAAATCATTTCACTAAGTAGATGCAAAGAGGCGAAAGGCCAATAAATAATCGCGACGGGACCCGTTTAAAATATAGCTATGTGTGAGCCTTGCGAATAATTCGTAGGTACTGGATACCACATTAGTTATAACTTATAAGACTTTAGTTGTAAGGCTTTTGCTGTGCCCGACAGGGTCCATTATTTGTTATTTAAGATCTTACAAAACTTATGGCTGCAAAAAGTATTGAGTATTGAAATCTTATCGTTGAAAAATCTTCTTAAATGTATTCCACCGCAAAAAAAACAACAATCACTGATTTATCCACGGTTTCTCGTACCCCAATGGTCTGCTCGCTGTCCGGCAAAGTCTGCTGCAAGCAGCTGTAAGTTTATTTTTTATTTTATGCTCGTGGCCCTTATAATGGCTGTTGGCTCTGGATTGGCGGATTGTTGGTGTGCGGGAAGCAGAGGGGTCAACTGCTACCTCAGGGCCCCACATGTACATTGAGTTTTAATTTAGTTTCCATTTCGTTTCCTTTGTCCTTTTATTACTGTAAACAATTGGTGTACTCTTCATAGATTATTCAGGAGGTACCCGCCCTCGTATTTAACTTACTTAAAATATAGTATTCAATATATTTTTGGATACATGCCCAGTACATCATTTTGTCATCTAAGTTTAGAATAAGCGGCATGTTTCTCATGTTTCATCTTTTAATATCTCCAAATGAAATAAATAAATCGTTGGAAAATACTACAGTGACAGAGACGTTTGAATATTAATGATGTACGAACCCCACAGGATTTGCCCCCGAGACCCTGTAAACGCAACGAAGACGTCGTTTAATCCCGCTAAAGCGATCGAGTGCTTTTTTTCATTCAAACCTGCAGTCAGCATAAATGTTGCTAGGCAAGTCATCAATCTTCGAAGGCTGGAGAAGACGGTATTCTCTTACGAGAATGACTCTAACGTAGTCGACATCTTTTCTATTTTTTATATTGACATTTACGGTCTTATTTATATCGCTTATTTCCATAGAAATAAGCTCGCCTACGTACCCACTCGTATTAATATTAATAATATAGTAACATGATTCCACTTGAAACTCTCTTCAAAGGCAGTTTAAATTATATGTGGTAATTCACCCTTTACGACAGATTATTTAAACTGACTCTGAGGAGTGTATTGAGGAATAGAATTTTTATGAATAAGATCGTAGGTACTGTACCAATTGTACTGTACTATGTTTCGTCTCTTATGTAACTCCTCGTGGACATATAATAAATAATCATCATCATCAGTGGCCTTTAACATCTACGAAAGATGATTTAAACAGCAACCGCGTCAGTCAGATACTTGCTTTTGGCACTTGCGCTGAATATATATCTGAATATATATAAAAATAATAGTCTATCTATATATATATATCTATCGTCTGTCTATTCAAAGGACTTTTCGTTCCGAAAAACAGTAGGCACCTATAAGTATTAGTATAAAAATTTACAACGCATTCATACGCGGCTTTAAAACAAAATTACCTATTACGACTAAACGTCGAGGTACAATAGCAAAAAATTACTACGCGATTAAGCCCCGAAAATATTTTAATAATAAACTATTACGACTAATTGAGAACCACCTCCTTTTTTGAGGTCGCTTAAAAAGTGCCCCATTACTATTTCATAAAAAAACTCCATGGAACGTGGCTATTATTATTAAATTATATTGTACCTGTAAGGATTGTACAATTGGCGGGCTTAATACTAAATAGTATTTTATTCTAGCCAACTAACAGGTGACGTGGAGAAGTTGGGGAAAGTCACAAACGGTGAGGTGATATTTTATTGTCAAATATCTTTTTTTTTTATTAAACTATGTATTAATATGTACAATAATTATAAACATAAACATATACAACTAGAATAATTAAGCACATAATATATAAACATGAATATATAGACTTCATAAACATATTATAAATAGACTTCATAATATATTTTTACATACTTACGAATGGAATTACACTTTACTATTCTGAATATGTAGATAGCTATAATTAAATCAATTAGCTCGAAACACTAAGCTCTCCAAGAGCCTCTGACAAACAGACCTGATTGCTTTAAAATATATATTGAAATATATAAATTAAAAAACTACGTAAGAATATATTCTTTTTAATGCACTAAGGACAGTTTATAAACCTATGTAAGAATTGCAATTTTAAACCAGATAAAACACGCAATAAGTAATAAGAGTTCCTGTAGTCAATGTGCCTGTTGAGACTGTAGTATTTAAAGCTTATAATTATATGTATCTAACACAAGACGGAAACCAGAACAGAATCTCTTACAGGATCACTTTGTTGTCCAACTTTTCCTTTTTTCGGGAAATGATTAAATTAAAATGGGTTCGATTCCCACCGGAGGCTGCCGTACATTTGTACAAGTGGCCTGTATGGGTGTGTGTTATTATTATTATAAATACTTTATTGTACCATAAAATCGTACAATGCGGCGAACTTAGTGCCATAAGCATTTTCTACCAGTCAACCGTAGGTTTCATGTTTGTGACGTCCTTGCCTGGTTAACATACTTAGTTATCCTTTTTTGGCATAGGGTAGGTACCTATCCTATTTTGAGACCAGAGTGCTTAGTGCGAGTTTGACTGATCCAATCGAATAACATTACTACCGCGTTAATCGAGCATTGAGTAGTGAGTATGAGTAAGTTAACCGTTCAAACTGGCAAAACGCTGTCAAAGTACAACTCGCACTCGCGTTTATTCGTGTTTTAGCTGGTAATCGTGTTCACTTCTCAACGTAAACCATTACAACTCGCACTCAGCAATTTTGGTTTCCATACTTGTCGCTAGGTGGCGCTTCCTCGATGCCATAGAAATATGAGATTACGTTAACGCGATCGAGTAGTTAAAAAACTCGCACTAAGCACTCTGGTCAAGTGATTGTGTTGTGTGGTAGTCATTATTATTATTTATATAATGATTTATTACTTAACTAATACTTCTCTAAAACCAACAGCTATAAGAATTACTTAGGTAATCATTCATACATACATAACCTCACGCACAGGCGCTGGGATACAGATCCCAGAGGGGTAGGCAGAGACCAGGGACTGCCACTTGCCACGATCCTGACAGATCACCTTCGCTTCATCAACGTTCATAAGTCGTTGCATGCACGCACGCCGCTTCCGGGTACTTTTTATCTTTCCCTTTGCTAATACATCCCCTATTTGGTCGATGTAAGTCCGTCTGGGTCGTCCCTTACCAGCCCTCCACTCACATTAGCAATAGGTAATCACTTCGAAATAATATCTGTTAAAGTGTTTATACTATTTTAATTTTTAATGAAATAACCCGTGCTAAGGACTATTTTAACACGGCACGAATAGCCAGAGGTCGCGGGTCCGAATCCCGGCATGGGTGGAATTTTTAGCCTCTAAATAGGTTAAAATAAGGTAAATATTATCGGCCTGGTTTATAAGACCACAAATCTTTAAAACACTCCAAAACACTGACTAACACAGCGTGCAGATGAGACTTCACCAGGAAAGGCGTACCTATCTACTCGTAGGCGTGTGGAAGTGATTATTATTCGAGCAATTGGCATTCTTTGATTACAGTGTAAGTTTTCGGCATTACCGTTTAGCTTTTGGCCTAGCGAGGCCGCGCCTCAAGAAAGCATTCTTCTCGTGGCCCCATGATCAATCTTAGCACATCGCGGGCCATTACTACCGCCCCTCGCAATTATCCGGCCGGGTAAAAACGTTTTAAGTGTTAAATTAACGATATCTGCACGGACTCTCTTGTCCCGCTAAGTGATTAATAGGCGAGCCAGCAGCTGTAGTTGGGTGCTACTACGGCGCTTTCGCAAGAGATTAAGCCACTTGATTGTTGTTTCAATCGTTTGCTGCGGTGTAAAGCGTCTGACTTAAAACACTTATGCGTGAGAGGGGGTTTTTTAAGGATCGTAGGGTAGGATCTCTCCGTCAGAAATAACTTTCATTAGGTTCACACCTATCACGCCTACAAGACTGCATTTACTGCATTCAAAGTATTTTTGTACATAATATCTATGTAGTAATATTTAGTAATAAGTACCTACTTACTGAAGTTATTATTATTATTATTAATACGTTTATTGCACATAAGTAAAAAAAATTCAATGGCAATGTGGCGGACTTAATACTAAGTTCTACCGACATACCGTCCGACGCGGGCCAGATAACCTGGAATATGTTGTTATCACCGGTCTTGCGAACGGGAAACGAAGCACAGGACGAGCACCAACGCGTTGGACAGAAACCATAACAAAAGCTTCGGGAGGGACCCTACAAGCAGCCATACATCTGGCGCATAATCGAAACAAATGGAGAGAGCTGGTGGCGGAAGCGGCCCTATAGTCACGTCCCTCAGCCATGAGGATACGACAAAGAAGAAGACCTACGTAAAAAAAATGTCACAGGCCAGCGTCTTAGTGGTCTGTTCACCCATCACCTAGTGAAAGTGTCACTGGACGCTGAATAAATATATCGTCACGTTGATGCAAAGGCCAAGAGCTACACTTTTAGATATGATTAAAAAGTCTGATTTGTGAGCGGCATGTCCCACTAGATAGGTGAAAAGACTACTCGGACGCAGCTGCCCGACATTTTTTTTATTTAGATGGAGTAGGCTTGCCTAGCATCTACCTATACTATCCTGACAGCTGACAGCGGCCCATACAGGAGACAAAAAGTGTGGAGCCAACCAACTACGGGTTTCCTCACGATGTTTTTTTCTAGCTCTCAGACACTGTCCGTCTAAACCGTCCGTAACGGTCGCAAATGATGTACAGTACGATTAAAATCAGTTAACGATTCGGCCAACCTCGGTAATTGTGAATCCCTCATCTCTCACATAGAGTTATCAATTTACAGACATCACCTTTAATTATATTACTCGTTGTCTTATTAAATACAATACAAGAACGATATGAGCAACAAAAACTCCTTTGTAGCTCAAAACTAACACAACCGAACCATTAACTGATTTTAATAATATTGTAAAGATTTAAAATTTACTGTAGTAAATCGTCCCACTACAATGCAAAAAAAACAGTTTGAAACATCCTTTTCAGCATCAAACACCCAAACAACGACGAAAACTATCGAAGTTAAATTATTTGTGGGACTTTTTCTTGAAACGTGTTCCTTCCTTTCAAAATCTCTAAACTCAAATCAAAACTTAGAGCTCGAGCTACCGGCCCGTTTATAAAGTTTAAAGTACCCGAACAATTCGCAGCGTATAAGCAGAGCGGGGTCTAGCAATATCGTGGGGTGCCCCAACCCCATCGAGCGCCCTGCAATGGAAGAAAATACCAATAAAGCTAAAACGGTTTCGTCGGCGGCTCTGCTAGTCGACCCTTGGGTGTTGTGAGTTCTGGACCCTCGGCTAATCTTCTAAAGTGCAAGTTGAATAAGTAAACGCCGAGTTCAGCACACGTTAAGTGATTAGAACTTTCGCAGACATTTATCAGCTACCAATTTCTTGGTTGTATCGTATGAATTAAATTTGCATGCAAGCATTGACCGATTGACGGCCTCGGTGGCGCTGCGGTTTGGCACGCTGGCTGTAAAACCGAAGTTCTCGGGTTCGATCCCCGGCCGGGTCATACTAGGAAACGGGAAATTTTCTAATTTGTATCGGGTCTTGGATGTTGTCTATGTATTTATTGTATTAAATCTATCGTGGAGTTAGCACGTATAACACAAGTCATTTAGTGAATGACTATTTGATTATTTATTATTATTTTTTGTTTGTTACACTTTTGACGACCTCTGTGGCGTAGCGGTAGCGCGTTTGCCTACCATGCAAGAGGTCCCGGGTTCGAATCCCGGCTGGAAACAAAAAAAAAAGTCCAGGTCTTGGATGTTTACATGTTTGTGATGTCGTTGTTTCTGGTTCCCACGACACAGGGTATCCTAGTGTGGGGCCAGAAGCAATGTATGTGCCTGTATGTAAATGTTATTATTGTTATTATTATGTTATTATTATTGCACAATAAAAGCATAATAACAACTTAAATAACATAGTGTGATGGACCAGGTTAGCACAGGACCGTGAGGAATGGCGCAATAAAAAGGAGGCCTATGCCCAGCAGTGAGTTGATGTAGATAGATAGATAGATAGATAGATAGATAGCTAGATATATAGATAGATAGATAGATAGATAGATAGATAGATAGATAGATAGATAGATAGATAGATAGATAGATAGATAGATAGATAGATAGATAGATAGATAGATAGATAGATAGATAGATAGATAGATAGATAGATAGATAGATAGATAGATAGATAGATAGATAGATAGATAGATAGATAGATAGATAGATAGATAGATAGATAGATAGATAGATAGATAGATAGATAGATAGATAGATAGATAGATAGATAGATAGATAGATAGATAGATAGATAGATAGATAGATAGATAGATAGATAGATAGATAGATAGATAGATAGATAGATAGATAGATAGATAGAATGATAGATAGATAGATAGAATTTTAAATAAAAATTTAAGTGTTTTTATAAAAAGATAGCGGGTGTAAGCAACTAAAAATGAAACAACATGCTATACCTACATTTAGAATTTTTACGTACCTCAGCTGTATCCCACTGCTGGGAAATGCTTACCATTTCGCTTTCCATAATAATTTATTCTGTTAATAATAATAACTACAATAACTAACTTCCACACAACACGATCAATTGCCTTGGTCTCAAATTGGCTAGAACAGAATAACCCCCATCGTTAACACTAGTACCTTGATGGAACTTACCCTGTGCCAGTAACTAGGCAAGGATATAAATTCATCTAGGCTGAGGCCATTTGTAAAAATGTGCGACGGCCTCCAGGAATCGAACTGACTACCTCCGGCATGGTAATCAGACGTGAGGCCGAAGAGCCAATCAATCAGTTTGTTCAGAGTGCAGTCAGTTCAATTCAAGTCAAGTCAAGGCATAGCATAAGCAGTCTACTTAGGTCGTTGAATAGGTACGTACAGTCTATTTATTCTTACTTGTCCAATTTAGTAAACAAGATTCTAACCTTAAAATTGAGATTAGATGCCTAAACTAGACATTTTCTCGCAAATTCATGAACTATGTTTATAAAATTGGCAGCGTGCTATCTAAAAGAGTGTTCCAAGCTACTTCATTTATGGAAATATGGCAGTTTTGGACTAAAGAGTCACAGTTTAAGGGTAGAATCTAGTTTACTAAATTGGACAAGTAAGAATAAATAGACTACATCAATGAGCTATATAACTCCTGCTAGACTGAAGCAGATCGGCTTCGAAGACAATATGGAAGCACCACCGGAGCGATGCAGACTGCATATTGCCCGGGCCCAATGATATTGGAATCCTCTATTCCCACGTTTCTCAGATATTTTCATAAGAGAAACAAATGCCGCGTGAATTGTATCCCACGCACAGCATGTATCCGAGGATCGATCCTAAGCCCCATATTGGAACTTGTATTGGGTCTCGGATTACGAGACTTGGTGAAAGAGTTTCTTTACGTAGCCTAGCCGCAGCACTGCAGGGCACAGGCCCTCTCTCAGAGAAAGAGTATGGGCTTAATTGCCACGCGTGCCCACCGTGGATTGGCAATTTCAAGCGCCTCAGCACCTCAGCCACCCTTGATTCCTCACGATGTTTTCCTTCGCGGTTAAGGAGTGTTATTGTTACTATAATTGTACATAATTATATTCTTTTTAATGCACTAACCCGTGCTAAGGACAATTTTAAAAACCTATTTCGAGGCTAAAAATCCCACCCATGCCGGGATTCGCACCCGCGACCTCTGGCTATCCGTGCCAGCGCTCCTTCCAACTGAGCTAATGGGCGACTCACCGGCATCAGTGAAATTTCGAACCTCTTTACAATATTCTCTGTATTATGTACAGGCAGCGACGGTGAGTCGCCCATTAGCTCAGTTGGATAAAGCGCTGGCTCGGATAGCCAGAGGTCGCGGGTTCGAATCCCGGCATGGGTTGAATTTTTAGCCTCTAAATAGGTTTTTATAATTGTACATAACTTAGAAAGCAGTCATTGGTACATGCCCTGGCACTGGCACTGGGAATCCAACCTGGGTCTCCCGCTTCCGAGTCTACTGTTCTACTCATTGGGCTACCGCTGCTCCCGCTCCCGCTGGTGAAAGATACAAGTAATTAACTAAACTATGCAAATATATGATTTTCATTTCATTTCATTTGCTTCGCCATATTAATGAGTCTACGATTTTTTCTCAGAACTATCAAATAAAGGTAAACAAGGCAGAAGAAGCCGTTTCGGAGTAGTTCGATAACAATCACTATGACAAGAGATTTTTAAGCCGGCTGAACACACTCGCCTGAGAGTCACCGAGTTCAACTTACATTGCGAGTTTCACAAGCCGATACCATAATGCCGATTGTGTAAAACCCGAAACTAATCATAAACCCGGGGTCTAGAGCGAGCGTATACTGCGGGTATTATATATTTAATACATAGAACTGCCTGGGTAGTACGATGGCACGAGTCACGTGTTTTGTAGCGCTAGTGTCAGAATTTCACAATAATTATCGTACCGGGCAGTCGCCACTTTTGGTCAGCGTCAGAATGACCGGTCACTACTCGTATTATCGTCGGATATTGTGATGAATATTTAGTGCCCTATTGCTTCTATTTGCTTCCCCTAAGTAGAGAATTTCTTCCATCATATTTTAGAAGAGAAACAACATTTAAGGGTGACCGTACATCTTGACGTCAGGTTGACCGGTCACCTAGGGATATTAAACTTTCGTAGAATCACTAAATAACTCATGGGGCAGCATGGAAACCAAAATATCAATAGGTATAGTTTAGATCGATTCTGGTTTCCATAATAGCTACGGGTGCGGAGTTCATATTCATCACAATATCCGACGATAATACGAGTAGTGACCGGTCATTCTGACGCTGACCTATGATACAGTGTAATTCAACACAAGAATAGGTACCAATGGACAATCCTTACATTCAAAGAAACGCGATAAATATTGTACCCACAAAGTTAATAAGTAAGGAAAAAGTGTACTTCACTTTTTATGAACAATAAATGATTTTTATCTTATCTTATCTAATCACTTGAGTTAAGGAACAACAGGCGCGGTCAGGTGCAGGATGGGTGACTGTCTTGTGACTACCGCTAGTGGCAATTTTTTCGAGCGCTCCCGTCTTCGCAAGGCGCGATAAGCCGTTGGTGCCGGCTGTCATGTAATGGCTGTCGTTAAGCCATGTCAGAGGCCTTATGTGCGGCTTGATAACTTCTGACAGTAATCCCACCACGGGCTCGTCACTGTCTTACAATCTTCCACCAACTCGGACTTGGCCCCCGTGGTGGAGTATGGCCTAACCTTAGTGCGATGCAGGAAGAGACCCGTGCCCCAGTAGTGGGGACGTACAAGGGTTGATATCGATATCGATCGATATAACGCGAGGAGTCGGGCGTTGTGGCACTAAAGTACCAGAATTTGAGACCAAATGTTGGAAATCATGAATTTAAAAATTATGCATTTCCTTCACTTCCCACCTACTGGAAAGTGTACGAAATGCAAAACGCAAGATACGCGTGCGTCGTGCTGCTAATGCAGTCCATACAATAATGACAGCTGTCGAAATCCCTGAGCAAGCTTGAAAGGTGCGTGTAAAGAGAAACCATTAATTTACGTCAATATCCTTGTACTAATGAACTTGCCACGTCATACATAAAATTAAATATACAAACTGCCTGTTACTGAATTGAGAAGTTCACTAACTTTGCATCTACGTAATGAGATGATTCATAAAGCGTCTAAAGCCACGGTGGCTTCGCAAGGCACGTTAAGCCGTCGGCTGTCATGTAATGGCAGTCGTTAAGCCATGTCAGAGGCCTTATGGGCGGCTTGATAGTTTCTGACAGTAAGGCCCGCCACTGTCTTACAATCCTCCACCAACCAGGACTCGGTCCCCGTGGTGGAGTATGGCCTAACCTTCCTGCAATGCAGGAAGAGACTCGTGCCCCAGCAGTAGGGCCATACAAGGGTTGATAATGAAGGCTATTACTTAAAGTGTCGATTTGAAATTCTCCTTTCAATAACCAGCGGTCTTTGCACCTCAAATCAAAACAAAAACAATGTCGCAGGCATCGTCCGAGTGGTCCCTTCACCAACCCGTGAGTGAAGGTGCCACTGGACGCGGCATAAAACATCTCATTACGTAGATGCAAAGACCAAAGTTTTAAACCTAAATCAATCTGAATCATCATCAATGATCGCTCGCCGTTTCTTCTTATTTTGTTTGGACGTCAGCACCATATCGTCGTCTTCTTTGTCGCTCTCAGAATCTGTGGATGACAGACGAATAATTTAAACTATGCTATGTAACTGTGGTTTTGGTAAATAAGTTCAGATTAGATAAAATTTTATTCTTCAAAGGGATACACACAGTACGGTAAGATTCCTAGCGAGAGACCCAGGTAAGACTCCCAGTGAGGGCATGTCCCAATGACTTTTTTTTTTATATAAAAAAACCTATTTAGAGGCTAAAAATTCCACCCATGCCGGGACTCGAACCCGCGACCTCTGGCTAACCAGAGGTTTTTAAAATTTTCCTTGGCACGGGTTAGTGCATTAAAAAGAATATAATCGTGTAAAACTTCAGTGTCTGCGGACCTCACAGCTTGAAATTGCCAATCTGCCAATAACACAACATAACATAACATTTAAGGCACATACATTGCTTCTGGCCCCACACTAGGATACCCTGTGTCGTGGGAACCAGAAACAGCGACGACACAAACATGTAAACATCATGTAGTGTTTTTCCCCAGCCGGGGATCGAACCCGGGACCTCTCGCATAGTAGGCAGATGCGCTACCGCTGCGCCACAGAGGTCGTCAAATAAATTATTAGATAAATGTAAATGTTAGTGTTGTTCTCTCGGTGTGTAGTGTGTGTGTACGTATGAGTGTGAGGGTGATCCTTACGTGAGGGGGATAACACCCATCATTTGCATAATGTTTGTGAAGTAAGATTTTCAATAACACTCCTTACTTACAGTGTGTAGAGTGCACGTGTGTAAAAGTGATGTGCCCTGTCGTTTTCATTGACAATATTTTTCTACGTTTAATAATCAATTTCTGAAGCGCTCGTGGCCTAGCCGAACCGAGTGTTTGGAAACAATCACTTGAGTTAAGCAACAACAGGCGCGGTCAGATGCAGGATGGGTGACCAAGCGCTTCCGTGCTTCGCAAGGCACGTTAAGTCGTTGGTGCCGGCTTTCATATACTGGCAGTCGTTAAGCCATGTCAGAGGTCTTATGGGCGGCTTGATAACTTCTGACAGCAAGGCTCGCCACTGTCTTACAATCCTCCACCAAGCCGGACTTGGCCCAGTGGTCCGCCTTCCTACGATGCAGGAAGAGACCCGTGCCCCAGCAGTGGGGACATACAAGGGTTGATATCAAATAATAAATTTCTGTTCTACTCGTATCAGTTACCGAAAAAAGTGATCTTGAATATCTCATGTATGCTCATAATTCTATTGAGTCCCATGGGATATTCAATCGCGTTCAAAGCACAACATTTCATATTTTATGCGAATGATAGGTTCGACGTTAGTGGAAATTTAGTTAGCTCTATCGCCGATCTGTGGGGAAAATATCAAATGAAATATATGTTGCCAATGATCCAATAAAAATCCGAGGCACGAGGGGTTATGAAACGTAGGAATATTTATGGCCTAGCGACTATCGAACTTGGAACTACTGAAATGGTTGTCGTGAAGGCGACGAGGCTTATGACCGGCAGTGAACGAATACGGGCTTATTGATTGATAGATTAATAATGGAATAAATAAATATTTATGGACGTATTATATCACACAGATCTCGTTAGCCCTATACTAAGTACAAATAATGACTTGTGCTATAGGTTATACTACTTTTATTTTTAATGCACTAACCCGTGCTAAGGACAATAGCCAGAGGTCGCGGTTTCGAATCCCGGCATGGGTAGAATTTTTAGCCTCTAAATAGGCTTTTAAAATTGTCCTTAGCACGGGTTAGTGCATTAAGAATAAAAATAGTATAATCATGTGGGTACAGCGATATCATTCCGATGTAAAAACCTAACTGCAAAGTAGGTAGTCGGGGCTGTAAGCGATGCAATCTACTTCGGCCAGATGTCGCTGCCTGTACGTAATACAGAGAATAGTGTGAAGAGGTTCGAAATTTCACTGAAGCCGGTGAGTCGCCCATTAGCTCAGTTGGATAGAGCGCTGGCACGGATAGCCAGAGGTCGCAGGTTCGCGACCTCTGGCTATCTAATTTTTAGCCTCTAAATAGGTTTTTTAGTTTTTACTGGATTTTTTCATTCCACACACATTAAAAACACAAGGAGAGGTCACCACAATAAGCCACAGGGCTCACGCCTGAACAAAATACATAGATAACATGAAAGACCCGAGACAAACTAGAAAAGTTCGTTTCCTAGTTTGACCATCATCAGTAATTTGACGCCCGATGCAATACATTGGCCTGCCTCTTTCCAAGCTCGGTCAAGTCGTCAGACAGTCTGGTGCGGGTCCCACGCTTCATCATCAACCCATTATGTTCCCACCGAGGAGCACGGGTTTCTTCCCTGAGGAAGGTATAGACCGTACTCCACCACGGGGGCCAAGTCCGGATTGGTGGAGGCTTGCAAGACTGGTTTTACTGTCAGAAGTTTTCAAGCCGCCCTTAGGCCTCTGAATTGGCTTAACAACTCCCATCTATCGACGGTAGCCGGCACCAACTGCTTAACGTGCCTTGCAAAGCACGGAACCCATCAATGCACTGAACGCACCCTGCGTTGCTTAACCGTCGTGATCGTTTAAGATCACTCAGGCAGTATTGGATACTTAACAGAAATTATACAATTCGCCAATGAACTGTAGATAGACAGAGGTAGAGCTTACTGTGAATTAAATAGGGTCCAAGATTCGTAACCCCAAAATGACAGGGAGTTTGTTGGTTGATCGGTAGGTCAGACACTACACTTTTTTAGCCCACTTTATAACTTTTATCAAAGCCCCAAGTAAAATGTAAACTTAACGAATTGCGACAAGAAGCAATAAGACATTATTGATTATTTTTATAGCCCCCAGCATCCCTTTAAACCTTCCCCTAGCTCTGCGAGGCACTGATAATACTTATAAAGATTAGACAGGGGAATCCGAGCTGTAGACTAACAAGTTCCAGGAGATCAACCTCCGCTCTTAGTTTTTGAGTTCTGGTTTCGAATTTGATAACATCTACCAAATCACTGTGGCAGATTCTAACCCCTAGTGTTAACAGCTATCAAGTAGCCAAAGTGCATACAGAAAAAGCATTTGACTGCTGTTAACAGTAGATTAACAAATTTTAGTGTACAATTTCTGGTTTCCTGTGAAAGCAGGAGAAAGCAGTCTGAAAACGACGGAATTAAATGGACTGTATGAATGATAATGAAAACGTAGAAATAAGTAATAAATATTCATGGACATATTACACAGATCTCGTTAGCCCTATACTAATTACAACTAAATGACTTGTGTTATAGGTGCTAACTCGACCATAGATTTAATAGATTTAAATCCTCGAAATATTATGACTTAATGAACTAGAAAACATGGGCAGAACCGCTAACTACTTGACAGTTAAAAATATTTCAAAACGTAACAACTGACATACTGAGGCAATGGGTACAAATGCATGTCTCACACCCATTGTAATTGTTATTTTAATCTCTAAATTATTTTATGTTCACTAACATAGGTTAAGCGTAGATTAATAACTATGGATCATTGGTCGGAAATAAACGTATTTATTATTATTATTATTAAAGAATTCATTATTTTTAAAAACTATATACGAGTAAAAAACCAAACAGCGAAGAGTTCGCCTCAAAGTCCTTCTGTCACCTTCCCTAGTATTCCGTGATCCGGTGCCTGAAGCCTACGCAGCTGCAATTATTTTTATGACTGAAACTAATCTTAGCTATAGATTCGGAGGGTGTCGAGCTTTATGGCGCGAGGATTTTTAACTTTATCCATCCCCATGTGGATTTCTGTGACGCGAGCTCAGCGAGTAAATGGCCATTGGAAAAGTTTTAAAATTACTAAGACTGTTTGTGCCATTTTGAGAAAATCGACGTCTTTGTGTTAATTACATACCATCACACTACATATCACACTATCACATCACGCTTATATTATAAAGGCGAAAGTTTGTGAGTGTGTATGTTTGTTACTTCTTCACGTCTAAAACGGCTGGACCGATTTTATTAAAATTTGGTATGGAGTTAGCTGATTAACACATAGGCTACGTTTTACTGCGGGAAAATATCTTAATCCCATGGGAAAATCGATAAACCGCGGGTAACACCGCGGGGCACAGTACTACATAAACTCACGCGTGTATCTCGTAGGGGTAGGCAGAGTTAAGGGTTTGTCACTTGCCACGATCCTGACAGATCACAATGCCCCATGAAGGATGTATTAACCTTTGCCAGCCTAAATCTTGGGATCAAAATCCGGGGACGTATAAAGGCTACGTGGAAAAGGAAAGTAAACTTAAAACACGGAACCACTTACCAGAGCTACCTCTCGGTATATCCTTGAGAATATCTTCAGTATCCGGCAAATCTTGCTGCAGAGTTTTCTTCGCGAACGACAATACATCCTCAAGGTCATCATCGACGCCCTTTTCATCGACCTCATCGATTTTTTGCATTTTCTCCCTCATGTTACTGTCATTAGAGTCGACACTGCGACTCCGCTTCCGACTCGAGTTATTAATCGTGCTATTCGAATTGACTGCGCTTTTGTTAACGATGTGTTCCACGTTGTTCTCGCGAATCTTCCGCAAGTTATCGAATAGATCGTCGTCGTCACTCGATTCATTCGATTTATCAGCTTCCTCGACTCGGTTTGTCTCGATATTTTCGGTGGCGCTGGTGTCTATTACTAATTCTTTATTTACTGCTTTTAGTATTATCTCGCGACGTTTACGGATCGTTTCGAAGTGGAGGCTGGCTGGTATTCTCCAGTAGGTTTCCTGAGGAAGTGTGTGTTAATGTTAACAGGGTATGTTTATGACCACACGATAGAAATGTATTTTTTAAAGCGACCGACCCGGGTTCAATTTAGTTCTATGTTGAGCGACTGATCCGTGTGTGGCGGTTTTGTTTAGTTCACTCTTCAGGAAGAGGGTAAATTGTAACTAAAAAACAGTTTTAATTCAAAATATGTAATTTCATTTTTATAAGTGTTGGTTGTTTAATGTGACGAAGTTTGATTCGCTTTAGGGATTTATTAAATTAAATGTACTTTGAATTAAAAACCTCTGTAAATAATAAATAGAATATACTTTATTGCATGTACACCAGGGATTACATAAGAGACTAATGTATATTACGAATGCCTATATTTTAAAATAAATGGGTTGCACCACAATTTTTACTTAGCGACTGTAATCAAGATATTTGTAATTTTTTTACAGATTTTTTTTGTTTTCTCGTGTTGTCAATACCTCGCATTTGTTAAAATCGACCAGGCCGTTTATCTTCTGATTGTTAATAAATAAGAGTACACACACTGGCGCGTGTTTTAATTACGGGTAATGCATTAACCCACTTTACCTTACCAGGCGTTATAACATCGCTCAAATCTACCTTGTTAATAGTAGGTATTTCTTTGAATTGTTTCGTATTTCGTAGAATTGCTTTTAGACCGCCAATTGTACTTCGTATCTTTACATGTTTTATATGTGCTCTGGTATACAATAAAGAATATTCTTATCTTATCTTTGGTTGTCTTATTTAATGCTTAGCATAATGTGTATTCAACAAAAGTTGTTATTCATAAGTTTTAGCAAAAGTCCTCCGCAATACCGTTGTAAAATTAAGCAATAAACATTCGATATCGATATCAACCCGGTGTTTGTCCTCACTGCTGAGGCACGGGTCTCTTACTGCATCGCAGGAAGGAAGGCACGTTAGGCCATAGACCACCGCGCCGGGGTGAACTCCGGGTTGGCAATAAACATATGAATAATAAAGTTTTAATTAACAAACCTGCTCATCACCCGGCGGGACCACTCCTATGCCTTTCAAAACACGTTTAAACAGCTCGTTCTCCATAGCCTGTGCGCTGTCAGCCGATATGGGAACGAGAGGGGTTCCCTCATCCTCAGGGTTGAAGCCCTCCGCTTCTTGGTCTAAGGCCACTTCCTCTAAGCTTTCGGCCACCCATTTCAGTGGCTCGGATAGTTCTGAAAGAAAACTTGAGCTAAGACTTTGTGCAGAAGATTAACTGTAACACTGAGGAGAGAGGATAGAGGAGAGGGGAGAGGGGAGAGGGGAGAGGGGAGAGGGGAGAGGGGAGAGGCGAGAGGGGAGAGGGGAGAGGGGAGAGGGGAGAGGGGAGAGGGGAGAGGGGAGAGGGAAGAGGGGAGAGGGGAGAGGGGAGAGGGGAGAGGGGAGAGGGGAGAGGGGAGAGGGGAGAGGGGAGAGGGGAGAGGGGAGAGGGGAGAGGGGAGAGGGGAGAGGGGAGAGGGGATAGGGGAGAGGGGAGAGGGGAGAGGGGAGAGGGGAGAGGGGAGAGGGGAGAGGGGAGAGGGGAGAGGGGAGAGGGGAGAGGGGAGAGGGGAGAGGGGAGAGGGGAGAGGGGAGAGGGGAGAGGGGAGAGGGGAGAGGGGAGAGGGGAGAGGGGAGAGGGGAGAGGGGAGAGGGGAGAGGGGAGAGGGGAGAGGGGGAGAGGGGAGAGGGGAGAGGGGAGAGGGGAGAGGGGAGAGGGGAGAGGGGAGAGGGGAGAGGGGAGAGGGGAGAGGGGAGAGGGGAGAGGGGAGAGGGGAGAGGGGAGAGGGGAGAGGGGAGAGGGGAGAGGGGAGAGGGGAGAGGGGAGAGGGGAGAGGGGAGAGGGGAGAGAGGCCTTACTTCACAGAAAAGAAAATACAAACTATGGGGTAGGGAAAAGATTTGTGCAGGGATTGCAAGTTCGATCTGTTTACGGACGCGAATGTAACACTAGGCAACTCTCCCATACATCCGAACTCCCTTCAACTATACAGGGAAACGAGCTATCGACACAGTCGGATATTATACCTGGAGACTAATGGTCCAACTTTTAATTGGCGCAGGTTGTATTTATATGGACGCCGGACCTTTCACAGGCGCTATGTTCAATATTCGAGCATAAAAGGCTTACTTTGACAGGAAGCACTCTAAAATGTTGAATTGAAAAAATACAATTGGAGTTTGTGATTTCCATCAACTTTTTCCTAAAATTTTTGATTGTTTTTCTATTTTTATTATTTTATATAACATTTGGATTTTTCAACTTGGCGGTGCTGTCTGATAATGCTTAAAATGTCATTAATTGCTTTTAGTAATAAGGCCGCCATTTGTACTATATTTTTAGTATAATTTCTGTTCCTGTAATTTCTGTGTACAATAAAAAATATTCTATCTATGTCACAAGAGCGGATTAGTAGTGAATATCACGTGTATTTTTTTCCGATTAATGCGCGATATCTGATATTTTTGTCCGTCTTGACATATTCATTAGGCTATCTAACTTCGTTAGTTTTCTTGAAATTGTACACAAGTACATAAACTCACGTCTGCTTCACATCCAAAATAACTTACCATTATCAACTGCCTGAACCAGCAGTCTCGCGATTTCATTCGCGCTGAGAGTGACCGTCGTCTTCTTCTTGTTCTTGCTAGACTCCTTCTTTTTCTGCGACTTCTTGGGTACATTTCTTTGCGGGGAAGGAGATCTGGATCTATCAGATCTGTCGCTGTCGGAATCTTCAGATCGGGAAGAGTTACCTGATAAAATTAAACTTTGGTCTTTACATATGCGTGATAAGATATTTTGTAGAGCGTCCGCTGGTACCTTCACTCAGACTAGAAGGGACTACTCTGATGCTGCAGTGTCTGGGACATTGTTTCTTAGAAAAAGTAGGCTTGAGTGTCTGAGGTGTAAAAATACCTCAGCGTTTGAAATTGCCAATCCGCGATGGGCACGCGAGGTAATTAAGCATCTCTATCTCTCTCGGCAAGTTACTCAGACGTGATACATAACATAACATTTACATACAAGCACTTACATTGCTTCTGGCCCCACACTAGGATACCCTGTGTCGTGGGAACCAGAAACAACGACATCACAAACATGTAAACATCCAAGACCTGGGCTTTTTTTTTGTTCCCAGCCGGGATTCGAAACCGGGACCTCTTGCATGGTAGGCAGACGCGCTACCGCTACGCCACAGAGGTCGACATCTTGAGATATAATCATTTATCGCTCGTCATACAATTAGTTTTATAGCTGTAATATTATTATAGCACAGTTCGAACCGGTCTTGTACAAAATATATGACGAGCGATAACTTATTATATCTCAAGATGTAATATATATTATATTACATCCCATAGTGAAAAGCCGGCTTCGGAGTCTAATACTTATTTAATAAATTAAACTTAATATATTATATTACATCCCATATGTTGTGTGGTGTCGGCCTAGAGAATAGCACCAACCCAAATTCTTCTCGCGGGTGTCGTAAAAGGCGACTAAGGGACACAATCCGGGGGGTGGGCAGCAGCACCCCCTGCAGTACGATTCCACCAAACTGCGATCCCCAACCCGCATGCCCAGCGTGGGGATTATGGGCATTACCCCCCAATGATGGCACAACCTTGCGCTCATTAGGGGAGGGCTATGTCCAGCAGTGGACTAATATAGCCTGAACAAGAAGAAGATTACGTCCCATAGTCAAAAGCCGGACTAAGGCCAGGCAATCATATTTTACACTCACCGTCTGATCCATCCTCGTTCCCGGACTTCCTGCCCCGTTTCTTCCTGCACTCTTTCTTGTCACTCACAAGCCCCAACTGTAGTAGTCGCTCCACGTAGCTCCGTTTGGCTCGCTTCATGGGCATACGGGCTATTATCGCGCCCATGGGATCTGCAACCGGTGCATTATGCAGATTGTGGCTGTGTTCGCGGATTTAGCGGCGGGTTAAGTGATATTTTTAAGGCAGGCTTTTTATGTTCTTTTATAACGCGTATTTGACTGTAGATAATTTCCTTTAGTTTGTAGTAAGACTCCTTCGATATCAACCCTTGTATGTCCCCACTGCTAGGGCTCGGATCTCTTCCTGCATCGCAGGATGCTTAGGCCATATTCCACCACGGGGGCCAAGTCCGGTTTGGTGGAGGATTGTAAAACTGTGGCGAGCCTTACTGTAAGAAGTTATCAAGCCGCCCATAAGGCCTCTGACGTGGCTTAACGACTGCTATTACATGACAGCCGGCACCAACGGCTTAGCGTGCCTTGCGAAGCACGGAAGCGCTCGGAAAAAATGCCACTAGCAGTAATCACGGGACGGCCACCCATCCTGCACCTGACCGTGCCTGTTGTCGCTTAACTCAAGTGATTGATCCAATCACTCGGTTCGGCTTGGCCACGAGCGCTTCAGACAGATAAGTACCTTAAGAGGGTGTTTTTTATGTATTGAACTTCTGTCCCATGATTTAGTTCGGACAATACATATTAGTTAGATACCAAAACACCTTCACTAAAACCTGTACAGAGTGTACAGGTGTAACTGTGAGGCGAGTTACTCTTTTTTAACCGACTTCAAAAAAGGAGGAGGTTATCAATTCGACGCGTATATTACTTTCTTTTTTTGTCTTAAGTTTAATAAGTGTTGTAAGTGTTGTTTATATTTGTAATCACTATAACATTTTAAACATCTAAACAAAAATATGAAAAATTAATACCTTCTTACACATAAAAAAGTGCTTTTCTCTAAATTTGCAACGTGTGGGTTGGAATAATTCTGCATATCCAATCCAATATTGCTCGTGAATTTCTCGTTATATCGACTTGTATGATGTTGAGACACGAAATGAGTAACTGGCATTGAGTTCAGTTTGCAGAAAGGGAAGGAAGTTTGATGCGAAATCCTTTATATCGGAAAAAGGGAAATTGCAAAACTTTTTTCATCACTTGGTAATATGGGGAAAATAAGCGCCACCTGGCAAATTATATGTATACGTAATCGAAATCCGAAAATTATAAAATCAACATTAATGATTTTTTATTTCAAATCAAGAAGTAGTGAATAAAATAACCGAATATGCTATCAGCAAAGAAAAATCTCAGTTGGTGTTTAGAAACCTGTAAATTTCTCAGAAAATTAACTCAGATGTTTCGTTCGTATAAGTGCTTAGAAAGTGATGAAAAAAGCAAATAAAAATAAACTTTTAATATATAAGCAAAAATCTATCTTGAGCAAAATGGCGTCGCCAAGGACTTCGCGCAGGTTACTGGTCAATAAACAAACAATCTTCAAGTCACCTCTCGGGTAGCTATTTACTGAGCTGTGATGTCACTATAGATTCGACCAATCCTGGCCGTTTTCGATAAAATTGCTAGTTGAATATAAAATTATCAAGTTTTTTCGTGTTCTTTTGCATAAATAATTCATTTTGTTTTTAGTCAAAATGCCTTAAATCGGTTTTAAAATACATGATTGATAAAATGAAGCGCTCGCGGCCTAGGGAAACCGAGCGATTGGAATCAATCACTTGGGTTAAGCAACAACAGGCGCGGCCAGGTAAAGAATGGGTGACCATCCCATGACTACCGCTAGTTGTTTACCGAGCGCTTTAGTGTTTCGCAAGGCACGTTCACCCGTCGTTGGTGCCGGCTGTCATGTAATGGCAGTCGTTAAGCCATGTCGGAAGCCTTCTGGGCGGCTTGATAACTTCTGACAGTAAGGCCCGCCACTGACTTACAATCTTACAACCCTTCTTGGCCCCCGTAGTAGAGTATGGCCTAACCTCCCTGCGAGGATTCCCGTGACCCAGCAGTGGGGACCTACAAAGGGTTGATACCAATCGAAATCCAAATATTTTAAGCAACATCATGATTATCATTTGAAATCAAGAAGTGGTAAAAAAATTTGAACAATTCTAAAACTCTATTATAGGCTAAAAATTCCACCCATGCCGGGACTCGAACCCGCGACCTCTGGCTAACCGTGCCAGAGCTTTCCCAACTGAGCTAATGGGCAACTACCGGCATCAGTGAATTGTCGAACCTCTTTACAATACTCTCTGTATTACTTACAGGCAGCGACGAGTAACGAGTCCCGGCATGGGTGGAATTTTTAGCCCCTAAATAGGTTTTTTAAAATTGTCCTTAGCACGGGTTAGTGCAATAAAAAGAATATAATAATTTGAACAAGTTACAATATCGCCGATCACTCACCAATAGAGTCCCCATAAGCCTCCCACAATTCCTTCAGCATTTCATCCTCCTCTTCAGTGAATTCCAGCGGTGCCCTTTCCGTGGTCCGCTTGTTACTTTTCTTGGTGGGCGCTTTGAAGATGAGGCCCAGGTCTTTGAGTTTCTTGATGACGAGTCGGCGCGTGCGCGTCTGGTCAATGAGATTGTCTAGGATCCAGTCGATCACATCTGTTAGGGAGGAAGTCAGATTATTGTGGTGTGAAAATAAGGAAAAAATCACACGTAGGTTCGATCGTGTCTCAAAATTAAAGTCAATGGCAGGTTATCTGTTCTTATATTTGTATTATACGTAAAAATTGAATCTCGTTAAAATGTTTTTGGTAGAGCATAGGTAAGATAACTTTTATTTTCAGTTTGAATGTAAAATATTTTAGGTAAGATAATTATTAAATGTGGTATGCGAGTTCGTATAACCCTTTACAACCGACTTGATACGATACTGAGACTTGGTTTTCAAAAATTCTGGCGCGTAAACAAATCGACTTTTCGAGACGCAACCGACCTCGATCTATCGTGAGACTATAAAGACTTCGCCGATTTTTATGATCTTTGTGTGGATATTGGAAGGTCTGAGAATAGGACGTAGGCTAATTTTTACGGCGAAAAAGGTTTGTGGGGTCGCTAGTATAGGCAACAGCGGGTGATCGTGCTCTTTCACTATATAGGGAAATTTCCCGCCAGGCAGATAGTATGCCTGGGGACGGCCAGTCCGACTGTTGTTAGTCGGACGTTATATTTATGGTATGTCATGTGAAACACTGATTGCACGATGCAGGAATGTTGGAGTTTGTAGTGCGCGCGCAGAGTTGACATGTTCTCGCCCCGCTAGTATATATAATTATAAAGTTGACTAAGTTACCTTGATCGGTCTCAGGGTTAGCCTGGTTCTCCATGTACAGTCTCCTTAGCTCATCTTCTTGTTCCTCGGTCCAGACTCCTTTACCCAGTTTGTCTCTGTATAAAATTTCAGATGTTACAGAAAAGGCAACTTTAGAGGCCTGTGCCCTGATTATGTAACTTTCCACGTATTCATCTGTGTGCGAAAGTGGAAAGTTTACTTAGTTCTGCCGTATAGAGACGTAATGTGTATCACACTTAGTGGATATTTCTGTGGATATCTGATCGAGCCACACAATTGTAGATATATCGTTTTTGCACACAGATGTACGCGTGGATATATAATCGACGCGCTTGATCAGCCTCCCTATTCTGTAGCTGTTCACTGTTCTGAGGTTTAAGAAGGACCTTCAATGAGGAATTCCCGAAGCAACGTATTTTTGGTTTTTATTTATGTGGTTACCGTCGCATAGGGTATCCTATTTTGGTACCAGCGTCTTGATTATGCAACTTTCCACGAATACATCTGTGTGCAAAAACCATATATCTATTGGACTCCGTCGTACATTTATGTGACTCGTTATCACTATCACGTATTAGATATCCACTGAAATAAGGTATCCACTAAGTTTGATTAATATTACGCCTCATATCCATACAGGAGAGTAAACATTTCGCACGTAGGATATTTGGATGGGATAAAAAAATTAAACCTATGTCATCCAACCCAGTCAATACCTCGAAATAGAGGCGCTGAAGTAACTTTACGTAAAATCGTCGTCGTCGTCAGGCTGTACTAGTCCACTGCTAGACATAGTCCTCCCCTAATGAGCGCCCTCTCTTCACCTTGCCGTCCTGCAGTCCTACACTACGTTTGCCGAGTCGCGGTCTTCACTCAAGAAAACTTTAACTCCAACGGTTGTCGGTCCTTCGCGAGATATGGCCAGCCCACTGCCACTTCAGCTTGCTGATTCTCTGAGCTATGTCGATAACTTTGGTAATGTATCGGCCCAATATTATTTATTGTTATGTCACATCATCGTCACACTAAGATTATAAAGGCAAAAGTTTGTGAGTGTGTGTGTAAAGCCTCCCAGAGGAATTATGTAATAAGCACCTCAGAAAAGCACAATTTAAAAATATGCTTAAGCGTTTTCTGTTAAGTAGTCTGTAGACATAAAATATTATTATAGATAATTTTAGTTGTGTAGAAGACAATGTTCATTTAGTAAGATAAAAAAAACTGTTACCAAGAGCTTGCCGATAAACTGCATTAGCAGTTTGGCTAACTATTGATATTGTAGGTAATCGTGCATTGTTTACAGTGAATAAATATATAAATAAATAAATGTTTGTTACTTCTTCACGTCTAAACGGCTGGAGCGATTGGAGTGAGGTGACACCCTGGTTTAACACATAGACTACGTTTTACTGCGGGAAAATATCTTATTCCCATGGGAACATCGAAAACCGCGGGGCAAAGCTAGTGTAACGTAAGTGCGACTTCCACTAGGAATGTGAGCCATGTTTGTTATGTTTTCGTCGAATCTTCAGTTTCTGAAGCTACATCAATCTGGGGAAACTACAAATGACTTTGAAACAACAGGAGTTCCTATACACTGGATCCTCCAAACCAAGTTTTCCAAATGATTTGCATTAAATGTTTATAGTTAAAACTATAAAAACAAAGGAGTAATCTACTTTCATTTTATTATTCATTTTCAATTTAAAATGTTTAGTGATTGTATACTTTTGATTATTGTTGTCTGAGAGTTCGATAGATGAAAATAAGATCACAGACATCATTAATATATTTTTGTTTTATTTTAAATCCTTTTTAGGAAAGAAAAGTTGTTCCAAAATTACCAAAATAATCAATTTACGAATCAAATTTTCTCAAACAAAAACTAGGTAGGTACAGGATAAGGAAAAGGTATCTTGAATGTCCGCAATTTTATTATCTATCAAAGCAGCACACCAGATTTATCAAAAGTATAACCATTTTAATATACGTTACGTTATCAACCCTTGTATGTCCCCACTGTTGGGGCACGGGTCTCTTCCTGCATCGTAGGAAGGTTAGGCCATACTCCATCCACCACGGTGGCCAAGTTCGGGTTGGTGGAGGATTGTAAGACAGTGGCGGCCTTACTGTCAGAAGTTATCAACCCGCCCATAAGGTCTCTGACATGGCTTAACGACTGCCATTACATGACAGCCGGCACCAACGGCTTAATGTGCCTTGCGAAGCACGGAAGCGCTCGGAAAAATGCCACTAGCGGTAGTCACGGGACGGTCACACATCCTGCACCTGACCGCGCCTGTTGTTGCTTAACTCAAGTGATTGATTCCAATCACTCGGTTCGCCTAGGCCGCGAGCGCATTTTAATATGCTTTAATTTTAATATGTAATAACAACCTTAGCACTTACTTGGCGTCAGAGTACAGGTCGTATCCCAGCTCAATTTGCACGGAGTCCTTAGCAGTCTTCCAGAACAGCAGTTCTATGAAAGTCTTGGGCGAGCGCTGCGCCGTCTCCGTGAACTTGCGTAGGATAAATATAGCGAGCTTTTCCAATTCCTGCGAGAGATAGGTTCAGGTAAATAAATTATTAAACTGTCTCTACCGTTAACACGGTGCTAGTCCCAACACTTATATATGGTAGCGAGACTTAGGTGTGGTATGATAATTAAGAAAGTAGGCTAAATGCCGTAGGAATGTGGTCATTAGGAAGTTGTATGTGTGATGTCATTTTGAATGACAGAAGAAAGTTGTAAACTGAAAGAGGATGTAGTGACTAGAATAGTGAGAAAGGAATTTTGTGCGGATGGACATATGGAGTGGATGAAGGAAGAGACATTGACGGAAATCATAACGAGCCAATGTGAGCGAAAAGGGCCGGTAAGGGAAGAGCGAGGTGGATATATGTCGACCGAATAAGGAATTTTAAAATCCCATTTAGAGGCTAAAAATTCCACCCATGACCGGACTCGAACCCGCGACCTCTGGCTAACCGTGCCAGCGCTCTCCCAACTGAGCTAATGGGCGTCTACCGACATCAGTGAAATTTCGAACCTCTTTACAATACTCTCTGTATTAATAAGAAATGTACGAATAAGGAATGTACTAGAAAGAAAGACAAGATAAAAAGATAAATATATAGAAAGGCAAGATATAAAATACCAGAAACCGGCCCTTGCATGAATGGTAATGCTGCGACAGACTGTCAAACGCATTAGCTTGACGCTAATGCGGTCTCGCACTTTTATTGCTTTATCAGTATTTAAATTCTGGTCCTAAACTAGAATACGCAGTGCTAAGGAACCACGACACAGTCCATCCTATAAGTATGCCGTTGTTTTTCCTTTGACCCCAAAAATTAAGTTATGTTTATTTTAACACATTAAAGTTCAAATGTTTTGTTATTTATTTAACTTCCAAAATCCTATGTAGATTTCAGAAATTCAATGAACATCTTCGACGAGCGCCTCGCCGCCTCTGTGAACTTACGCAGGACGAATATCGCGAACTTTTCCAATCCCTGCGAGAGATGTTCTATTTGGATTGATTGTTCGATTGTTTGTGTTTTGTGTGAGAGCGAATATAAAGCGTAGAATAGGAGTAGCGTGTATTTATCTTGGAATGAGTTAGTTGAGCGTGGAATATGTGGGACAATAAGTCTGTTACTTTGATTGAAAACGTATAATAATAAATGAAGATTATCTGTCCGTGCGTAACGCGAGGAATTAAGATAATTCACATAGACAGGCAGGCAGGCCGACAGAGAGGCAAATAGACAGGAAGGCAGACACACAGGACGACAGGCAAACAGATAGGAAGGCAGACAGACAGGCCGACAAGTAAACAGACAGGTAGGCAGGCAGACAGACAGGAAGACAGACAGGCAGACAGACAGGCATACAGACAGGAAGGAAGAGAGACAGGAAGACCGACAGACAGACAGGAAGGCAGGCAGGCAGGCAGGCAGGCAGGCAGGCAGGCAGGAAGGCAGGCAGGCAGGCAGGCAGGCAGGCAGGCAGGCAGACAGGAAGACAGAAAGGCAGACAGGAAGACAGGCAGGCAGACAGGAAGACAGGCAGGCAGACAGGAAGACAGGCAGGCAGACAGGTAGACAGCCAGGCAGCCTGCCAGCATTATATAAATTAATTGAATACGACACGTCGTTACAGAGATACAGCGCTCGCCGAAGCGACATGTTTTCGATGCATGAGGTTTTAGCAAGTGACCTACTACCGAATTCAAAGAATTTTCACGTCAAAAGTGCGCCCAAACATTTTTCACTTCAAAGATATGTCCCAGTACAAAAATAACCTCCTACCTTGAACTGCGGCATAGGATTCTCCAATATCCTTTGAAAGACCAGGAACAGGGAAGCCTGGAACATCATGGCGTAGCGCTTGCAGTCCCAAGCGATGCGGTGAAGGGTTTTGGCGATGCAGTGGTTCGTATGGGGCGAGTTGCTTTCATAATGTTCTAAGAGGGACACGCAGGCACTAACTACCCGGGGGTGACAGAAGCTGGAAAGGTTAAGAGGGGTTAGTAATCACCGTAAGACGAAGGAGTGATATATAGATAAGTACAAAGAAAATTTATAGATAGTTAGAGATAGATAGATTAATAATCTACCTATCTATCGATGTATCTATCCAGTTGTCAGAAGCCTTATGGACAGTTAGGTAACTTCTGATAGTAAGACCCGCCACTTTCTAACAATCCTCCACCGACACGGACTTGGCCCTCATGGTGGAGTATGGCATAACTTTCCTGCGATGCAGAAAGAGACCCGTGCCCCAGCAGTGGGGACATACAAGGGTTGATATCGAGTTGAATACTTTGTATTTGTATACTTTTTGTGTACTCACTAATTAAAATAAATAAATAAAAATTAGTACTTAAGTGTAACTGTCAACTTTGTAAAAATATGTTTATAATTAGTACAACCTATCGGCTGGAAGAGCGAATTCTACCTAATACATGTGTAAACTTAAAAGGAGGATTCGACCCTATCATTGTTACCACTGGTATAAGCAAATAATTTTGAATTTTGATTTTTTTATTATTTTGAATACTAGCACTTGGTTTTCTTGCATTAAAAGTAGTTATAAAAGTTATATAGTTAAGTTAAGTACTTATTTACCGGTCGACGAAATCTTGAAACGAAAAGTCTTGTTCGACGATTGCTGTCGTTCTCTCCTCTTCTTCCTCTAAAACAAGGACACTAGATTAATTTCCCACAGAATATTAGACACAACCTCGGTACCCCGTGCACTACAATCTGTTTATATATTGTCAACAACTGCAAGTACATTAAAAAAAACCCTTGCTCTTCGTACATAGTTAAATACATTACTAGCAACTTATAAAGAAAAAATATTTATTTTTAAAAACATATTTAGAGGCAAAAAAATTCACCCATGCCGGTATAGCCAGATATCCAGATACACAGATAGCCAGAGGTTGCGGGTTCGAATCCCGGCATGGGTGAAATTTTTAGCCTCTAAATAGGTTTTTAAATTTGTTCCTTAGCACGGGTTAGTGCATTAAAAATAAAAATAGTGTAATCATGTGGGTACAGTGATATCGTTCCGATGTTAAACCTAACTGCAAAGTAGGTGGTCAGGGCTGTAAGTAATGCAATTTGCTAAAGTCAGATGTCGCTGCCTGTACGTAATACAGAGAATATTGTAAAGAGGTTCGAAATTTCACTGATGCCGTGAGTCGCCCATTGGCTCAATTGGTAGAGCGCTGGTACGGATAGCCAGAGGTTGCGAATTCGAATCCCGGCATGGGTGAAATTTTTAGCCTCTAAATAGGTTTTTAAATTTGTTCCTTAGCACGGGTTAGTGCATTAAAAATAAAAATAGTGTAATATTTATTTTATTTGTTTATTTACAACAGGATGAGTTACACATAAAAATAACCTTAAAGTAAAATACACAAGTGAATAAAGTAAATTAATAAATAAATATTCATGAACATATTACACAGATCTCATTAGTCCTGTACTAAGTACAACTAAATGACTTGTGTCATAGGTGCTAACTCGACGATAGATTTAATACAATAAATACATAGATAACATCCAAGACCCGAGACAAACTAGAAAAGTTCTTTTCCTAGTTTGACATGGCCGGGGAGCGAACCCGAGACCTTCGGTGTTACAGTCAGCGTGCCAAAACGCTGCGCCACCGAGGCCGTCAACTCATCCTATAGAGTATCCCACGGAGAGCACAACTTTGCGTTATTTTAGTTTGCTAAGATTCTTCATAGAGAACTGGGTACTAAGAAATCTACCTTCTTTTTACATTACCAGGTAAAATGCCAGTTATGTACACGGAGGTAAATATGCTGGGGCACGGGTCTCTTCCTGCATCGCAGGAAGGTTTAGGCCATACTCCACCACGGGGGCCAAGTCCGGGTTGGTCGGAAGAGACCCGTGCCCCAGCAGTGGGGACATATAAGGGTTGATAACGAGGTAAATATACATTCCTATATAACCCGGTTCTGTATAACTTACAGCTTAAACTTTGGTAAGCACTACACATCATTAACTATATATTAACTTAGTTCCGAATTTACTTAATTTTTTTGTCGGAAGAGTCTGACCAAGTTCCGCTCTGATTTGCAAAGTTTAATCATGGTGAGAAGAGACGGAGCGTCGAACTAAGTAGGTATATCGTAGTTTTAAAAACCTATTTAGAGGCAAAAAATTCCACCGCCGGGACTAGAACCCGCGACCTCTGGCTAACCGTACTTTTAGCGCTCTCCCAACTGAGCTAATGGGCGACAACGTAAAAAGTGTAAACACAATCTCTTATCACGGGATATTGATTTTTAGCACCCACGGCCGAAAACCTAGGATCATGGACCTGATCATGACTAGATAGAATTAATGCCACAAACGGTCCCACGTTTGCCTTAGGTTCACGGCTATGGGTTCTAAAATGGCGGCGCCAGCGTTTCTTGAAGCCCCGTATGAGTAGATTAAAATAGTGTTGGTACACAAGAAACTGCGAGGTAACCACCCTAAATTTAGGGCTAATTTTATTCTAAACAATTATAAAGGAGTTCCATTAAAGGCCTGTAAATTGTAATTGTTATTGTCAATTATGTTGACATATGAGTATACATACATACATAACCTCACGCCTGTATCCCAGAGGGGTAGGCAGAGACCAGTTACTGCCACCTGCCACGATCCGGACAGATCACCTTCGCTTCATCACCGTTCATAAGTCGTTGCATGCACGCACGCCGGTTCTGGGTACTTTTATCTTCCCCTTTGCTAATACATCCCCTATTTGGTCGACGTATGTCCGCCAAGTATACGAGTATACTTCCCCTTAAAAACAAAATAAAACAAACTAACCTTCTTCATTATCATCTGAATACTCCTGAGTCTCATCCGGTTCCGCAGTTTGTTCTGTTAAAAAAATGAACATATTATTGAATGACCAATAACAACATTTGTTGAACAAGATCCCAGAATTAATATTCCCTAAAAATTCAGCAAATTGGGTTTAATTGATAAATTAAGGTTTATATTATTTTTAATGCAGTAACCCGTGCTAAGGACAAATTTAAAAACCTATTTAAAGGCTACCGGAATTCGAACCCGCGACCTACACGATCGCACGGATAGCCAGAGGTCGCGGGTTCGAATCCCGGCATGTGTGGAATTTTTAGCCTCCAAATAGGTTTTTAAATTGAGGTTTGCTGGAAAAAATCTCGTTAAATGTTTCGTGTGCAATATAGTACAATAATAAGAACAATAAGCCAATAAATCGGTAAGCCATGTCAGAGGCCTTATGGGCGACTTGATAACTTCAGACAGTAAGGCCCGCCACTGTCTTACAATCCTCCACCAACCCGGACTTGGCCCCCGTGGTGGAGTATGGCCTAACCTTCCTGCGATGCAGGAAGAGACCCGTGCCCCAGTAATGGGAGCATACAAAAGGTTGATATCATCAATAATAATAAATGCCACTGTAATCGAGACTGTACTTGGAACATTTGAGCAGTGGTAGCTCAGTGGGTAGAACCATGGACTGGCAAGCGAGAGCTCCAGGTTCGATCCCGAGTGCGGGCATGTACCAATGGCTTTGTTTAATTTCAAAGTTAAGTACATTTGCGAATTTGTAGTCGCAATACCACACGCTAACGGTGAAGGAAAACATCGTGAGGAAACCCGCGGCTTGGTTGGCTCCGCCCGTATTGACTAGTCTTTCCTGTGGGCTAGGCCGACTAAGCTGTCAGGATGGTATAGGTGCTGGGCAAGCCTAAGCCATCTATGTTCCATGTCCCAGGCACTACAGCGTTGGAGTGGTCCCTTCAACCATCTAGTGTGAGTGAAGATACCACTGAACGCTGTAAATCATCTCATTAAGTAGATGCAAAAAAGGCCAATTTTTTTTTTTTTTGGAACATTTAACTAATTTACGTCGTTGTCGGACTTCAGTGTTTCAACGTGTTTTAAGAGCGCTATTTACCAGTTTCCTCGACGCCCAAATCAGCATTGTAAATGGTTTCCAGCATATTTAATTCTTCGTCCTCAGGCATGCCGGCTACTCCGAAGATACCTTCTTCTGGCCACACTTCCCTGGTGAAATGTATACCTAAATTTAATTTATTCAATGCATTCACGAACAATTCCATTAGCTCAGCTGGAAGAGCGCTGGCACGGATTGCCAGAGGTCGCGGGTTCGAGTCCCGGCATGGGTGGAATTTTTAGCCTCTAAATAGGTTTTTAAGATATAGAATGTTACCTAACTAATTGAACATGGTCCCTGTAAAAGTGCTTAGTAGTGACGGCGTTAGCTAGGCGTCTCAATTGCCTAGTCTAGATAAAAAACCGTTATCCGGTTTTTCGTGAGTATCCTAGGATATTCCAGCTTTCTATAACAATCCCAAAATATATTAAAATATGTCTTTCGTCTCATAGCACCTTCCCAGATAATTAATTATCATTTATTCATCCACTTAGCATCTATCTTTGTAGGTTTATACTTAATGCGATAGTGAAAGTAAGGAAATACAAACATCAACAATAACATAACATTTACATACAGGCACATTGCTTCTGACCCCACAGTAAGATACCCTGTGTCGTGGGAACCTGGGTTTTTTTTTCAAACATCCAAGACCTGGGGTTTTTTTTTACCCCGCCGGGGTTCGAACCCGGGACCTCTTGCTTGGTAGGGAGAATAGGTTTTTTTAATGAGAGAACTAAATGAACGTTAAAGCTGTTGTGGACAAAAAGCTAACAAAGAAACTCCACATTTGTTTTTTTCCAAAGAGGTTTCATCATAATAAGAAACAATAGTCCCCTTTAACATTATTTAAATGCCAGACAAGGCTTTTAGGCTTTTAGCACAGATTTGCTTAACAAAATTTTCCGCTTCGGTGATTAATGTCAATGCACTCTTATAATAAAGACTAACCCCCTTATTCATAATAGTCTGCTAACTTAAAGCATTGCTAATTCTCACTCTGTCTTCTTCTAATGACCTAAGTCAGAATGAAAAAAACACTCTTTAGCAGCTGTTTTAAGTTAGCGGACCATTATGAATAAGGGGGTAAAAGATTAACACTCTGCTCAGTAACAAATTAGTAATTCAATGTAAGTTAGATCTACGAAAATCTATTAAATGAAGTAATAATCCGCCCATAATTAATTTTCAATTCCCTCTCTCCATAGTATTCAAACCAAAGAAAACGTACATCCTGCTTTGATATTACCAAAGAAGGGGATATAAAAGTCGAGTTGATTGAGCGGGTCGCTTCCAAGCGCGATCCAACAGATATTATAAAGTTTTTCATCCGAAAATATTATAGTTGTCGGAGCAACATCTTCAAAGATTTTCGGTATGTACGTTACGTTAAGAGCTTGGAGTCAGTCATTTACAATTTTATCCAGTAAAATAATATAGTTTCCGAGAATGACTTGTGCTCTGCAGTGGGACGTTAATATCTTCATAGAAAAAAACCTGGGAACGATTTCACATTTATAGTAAAACAGAAAAGAGCAATTCGGCCTTCACATGCTCGTTGCAGTCTTTCCCGTAAAAACGAATGACTGAATGAATGAAAGAATGAATGAATGAATGAATGAATGAATGAATGAATGAATGAATGAATGAATGAATGAATGAATGAATGAATGAATGAATGAATGAATGAATGAAAGAAAGAAAGAAAGAAAGAAAGAAAGAAAGAAAGAAAGAAAGAAAGAAAGAAAGAAAGAAAGAAAGAAAGAAAGAAAGAAAGAAAGAAAGAAAGAAAGAAAGAAAGAAAGAAAGAAAGAAAGAAAGAAAGAATGAATGAATGAATGAATGAATGAATGAATGAATGAATGAATGAATGAATGAATGAATGAATGAATGAATGAATGAATGAATGAATGAATGAATGAATGAATGAATGAATGAATGAATGAATGAATGAATGAATGAATGAATGAATGAATGAATGAATGAATGAATGAATGAATGAATGAATGAATGAATGAATGAATGAATGAATGAATGAATGAATGAATGAATGAATGAATGAATGAATGCATGAATGAATGAATGAATGAATGAATGAATGAATGAATGAATGAATGAATGAATGAATGAATGAATGAATGAATGAATGAATGAATGAATGAATGAATGAATGAATGAATGAATGAATGAATGAATGAATGAATGAATGAATGAATGAATGAATGAATTAATAAATGAATTAATAAGAAATATTTGTTAAATAAGTAATTAAATAAGTAGGGCAACAACAGCTGCATAACTCCTACAAATGTTAAAACAACTTAGCATCGCGAGCCTTGAGGTTGGACTGAAGATAAATCGGTCAAAGATCCATGTATGACGAACAGCACGAAAAGTAGGGTCGAGGTAGATGCGCAGGAATTACAGTACGTCGATGACTAACTCACTTGGGCCAGATAGTCTCCTTCGACAATAGGCATGATAAGGAAATCGATCGCTGCATCGTCATGCCGGTAAGAGCTTCTGGTCCACGAAAGAACTGATGAAGGGAAAGTTACCACTTGCCCTGAAGCGAAAACTCGTCGACATGTGCATCCTGCTCCCAACTTACGGTGCACAAAAAACTAATAAGGCTTACAGTTAAACGTTGTTGGGGCTCTGCACTAAGTCGAAAGCTGTATAACAGATAACCCGCTTTCTTTTTACATTGCTATAATAATATTGGTTATAGTCCTACAGCTTAAATTTTAAATCGATTCATATCCATTTTATTTCAACGAAAAGAATTTACGTTCTGCTGAATGACAATGTAAAATGTAAGCCGCTGCATTCGGGCCGTGGAGTAGCGGTGAAAAAGGCACCGGGAAAGGTCCTAAGCAAAACGAAACATTCACCACTGTTCGATTTTCACAGTAACTCTGGAACGGAACCTTAGAACTTGTAGGTAAAACCTGACACGCACCACTGCTCCAATTTCACGGTAACGTATATTTTACAAGTCTCTCACCTCGCTGCTCGCAAAGTTCCGACGGCATCTTCGAACTTGTGAACGCGCATGCACTTTTGTATTTTCTTCATGCAGTCCTCTCTATGAACAAAAAAGTTTGGCTTTAGTCCACGTGATACTTAAAATTTGACAAGAAGGGGCATAAAGAACCAATAAAGCAGCTCCATAAAGTTAAAACGGTGACGGAACTAAAACGATAGGGTTGTAAATTTGTTATTACTAAATCGAAACAATAATGGCGAGAATGGTTTTACGTATGAAAAGGATTTTAAACTAGTTTTGCTATTATCTCTTGATGTACTCGTAAAAGACTCAGTAGCACAACAGTTTTTACCCGACTTCACTAGAATTAGGATAATATTTGTTATTGTTAGTGCGAGAAATACCATAAAACAACATGACACTGTGTCTGAAATACAGGTCCAGAACCAAATCTGGCACAGATGTTTATGTTTTCAATGTTGCCACAAAGTGTAATCCTGGGACACATTGCGTTGCAAAAACTGAGTTTTTGATAGTTCAATAAATGATTTTTATAAACGCGAAAGTTTATAAGTACGGATGAATGGATGTTTGTTTGTTTTCACGTAAAAACTACTGAATGGAATTTAATTAAACTTTACAATAATATAGTTTCTACATCAGAATACCACGTAGGCTATTATTTATTAAGATATTGTGTGATATTTTTTAAATGCGACCCAAAAAATAATTATGTGATAATTTTAATGTCACACTCATAATGTTAGTTCTTTTGTACTCCACGCTAATATAAGCTACTCGAAATTCTAATCCTGCGCAAACGAAATCGCGGGCACCAGCTAGTCTTCTAATAGATATATAAAAAACCTGGTTTCACAGTGTTTGACATGGAACTGCTCCGAATCGGCTTTCATTAAACTCGGTGAAACTCATTAAAAATCTGTAAAGCCATGAAACCCGGTGAAGTATTTGGTACGCCTGAGAATAAGTCGTAGGCTAATATGGCAACACAGCGTTTGCGGGATCAGCTATTACTTATATATAATTTTAATTAACAATATTAAAATGAATTTAAAAACCTATTTAGAGGCTAAAAATTTCACCCATGCCGGGATTCGAACCCGCAACCTCTGGCTATCCGTACCAGCGCTCTACCAATTGAGCCAATGGGCGACTCACGGCATCAGTGAAATTTCGAACCTCTTTACAATATTATCTGTATTACGTACAGGCAGCGACATCTGACTTAAGCAAATTGCATTAAGTCAGATGTCGCTGCCTAAGCTTAAGTAATGTGGCAAAATACGTACCTCTGCTGATCAATCGGAGTGTCCGAGGCAGCATCGAAGGGCGCCGGATATTCCTCTACGCCGGAGCTGAGTACTGCACTCAGTTGAGCCCTCACCTCCTCCCACTCCGGTATCGAAGGCTGGGACTTCGCTTGCTGGACTGGTTTGCGTTCTAGTAGGAAAGCAGGAACAGAATATGTTGCGGTAACCCTTTATACAGACTTACCTAAAAATGTGTCTGTATCTTAAAATTCAATACCTGTATAATAAATATTCATGGGGATTATTGTGTAGGACGCCCTACGACTAGGTGGGATGACGATCTGCGAAAAAGTGCAGGCAGATGCTGGATGCGGCAAGCTGAAGACAAGGCGCTATGGCGCTCATTAGGGGAGGGCTATGTCCAGCAGTGGACTAATACAGCCTGACGACGACAACGGGGATATTACACAGATCTCGTTAGCCCTATACTAAGTATAACTAAGTGACTTGTGTTATTAGCACATATAATCATATAACGCGACGATAGATTTATAACAATAAATACTTAGAACATCCAAGACCCGAGACAAACTAGAAAAGTTCGTTTCATAGTTTGACCCGGCCAGGGATCGAACCGGAGACCTTCGGTTTTACAGGCAGTGTGCCAAACCGCTGCGCCAGCGAGGTCGGCAAGGCGGGTATACAAGGTAGCTCTGTATTGGCAATTGATTACAAGTCGAACAAAACCGTAACGCACCCAAAAGTAGTAGATTTAATTGAATATGTGCTATCAATTAAATCCACCGCGAAATCATAGTTGTGTCCTTTTTTCTGGTTGTGCAATATAGTGTTCTTTATGTATCTATCTGTCCACCGCTTTTAAAATGAAGTACAAGTTACTAACAACCAAACAACGTTGAACTAACTACAGCGATACGCTTCTTCGTCGTCGTCAGGCTGTACTAGTCCACTGCTGGACATACCCCCCCCCTTATGAGCGCCATATATAGCGCCCTGTCTTCAGTTTGCCGCATCCAGCGTCTGTCGGCAGTTTTTCGCAGATCGTCATCCAACCTAGTCGGGGGGCGTCCTACACTACGTTTACCGAGTCGCGGTCTCCACTCAAGAACACGTTTACTCCAACGGTCGTCGGTTCTTCGCGAGATATGGCCAGCCCACACAAATGTCTGTAAATGTATCACATTTTACTTACTTTTGGGTTTATTTGTCTTCTTACGCACTTTCTTCTGCACGACTAGGCCGGTTTTCTTACAGTAATGCTCCAACATTTTCAGAAACAAATGGACTGTCTCCAACAGATCTACTAGATACGACCTGAAACATTGACGTCATGTTAGGTAGCGCTAAGCCTGAAGAAAAATATGGTTTACGGCCTAAAGCTTAGGGTAGATATTACGAAATTCGTGACACGTACCTACATTTTGTTCTGTATGCTTAGGGCCGGTTTCATAGGATTCGCCCTTGTCACTAACGTTTGTAAGCTTATTAATTCACTTCAACAAAGTTGAGGTTTGTAATTCGTTCGTAATTTATATGTATACATATATATTACGTTAAAGATTTACAGTGATAGATTTTTACCACTAAGTCCGATTTAATTTATTCTGATTGTCATAACAGAGGTCGTGGATACGATTTGCGCTGGGAACCGCCGTATATTTGTACGAATGGCCTCAAACATAGCTGTTTTTTCTTGTTTTTGATGGCTTTATCATTTTACCATTAACAGATGTTACCCTAACTACCCTAGTGGATGTTGTGTGGATTGTGTGGATGAAATTATTTTTAGAAAGATGGATGGATGGTGCATCAAACGTAAATACGGAAAAGATCGGTTGATCACATCCATGTTAAAATTATCGAACTTTTTTCATTAGTGCGTTTTTAGTGAAGTCGGTTTTTTAACAAAAAAAACGAATTATTTTGTAGAGAGATTTCACTAAACGTTGAATACTAAACTCAGATTTAATTAATACCTACTGAGCTCTGTAGGCGTTCCCTGGATAATAATCTGAGAGCTCCTGGCGTTGATATACAAATCACTTTGGGGAACGATACTTTAACAAGATCTATAAATTTCTCAAAACAAGGCTTATCATGGTAAAGTAATAGATATATATAAAAAACTTTATTGTACATAAAAATGGAAATTACACAGATATTTCTTAACCTAAGAGTACAAACGGCGGCCTTATCACTAAAAGTAATATAAGGGGTAGACCCGTTGCTAACTAGCGGCACCAATAGGAAAAAAACATAGTAGCATTATAGTCGGGAATCCATAATATCCATAATAGCATTAAAATCTGAAATTCACTTTGCTAAATTCCGCCAAAAATCCCACAAGCACCATGTGCTAAGTTAATGCACCGCCTTCCCTCCCACTTTTTCAAGCAGAAGCAAGACACGAACACACCACCACCAAGTTAACTTGCACGAATGCAAAAAGCCCGTGCCCGTGATTGGCTCCACGGACGCCCGCCCGTCCGCCACACGCTATACGCTTTTTTGCGCTAGTTTTTAGTTTCTAACCTTAAAAGTATTTAAGATTTAATATTCTTTGTTACGTCGTGCTGGCCTGTTCCAATGTAGATAGTCCTTTACAGATTCCAATGAGTCCCTTTGGATATTGCAAGTAGGCACAATCAAGTCTTTTAAAAAACCACTGTCATATTAAATGGAATGAAAAAGTTTTATTCAGAGTAGCACAGAAAACGCGGCTTACTGAACAGTACAATTCAAACTAGGTGTCCATTTCAAAATCTAGATCATTTCGCATTTCGGATCGCAATTAAACTTTATCAATTCATTTAGAGAACACAAATCGAGGTTCGATCGTGCTTAGAAGTGGAAATATGCTTTTGTATGTGTCCATTTTCAGACGGTAACTTAAGTGGCTCCCTATTCGTATGTGAATGTTCATATGTTATCTCTATGCAATTTACTAAGAAACCCCAGTGCCCCACAATACTTGCGGGACAGATTCTCGTTGCTGCCTTCACGAGCCACACAACAAAGGCTATGTGATGCTAGGGCCTTTATTTTATGCTTTCTTTATGATTTTTATGTGTGCAATTAAGTATAAAGTATATCTAAAAACCATTACAGCTTTGTGAATAGTTTCAATAAAGACTTAAGAGTCTATTTTTTTCTGCTATTTGTAGTTGTAAGCACAACCAAGCCTTAATTTGTTTCCTCTAACCATATGGGTAGTTTCATGCGATCCGGGATATAGTTTGTGAATTGAAATAATTTTCCTTATGGAAGTCACACGTACAAAACTTGGATTGAAATACTTGACGTGACATCGGAATGAAACTATCTGTCAAAGCCAGTGTTTGCACAGGGACTAATAACACTATCAATCCGCGGTGGACCTTCGTAGGAATTACTCTCTGAGGCACGTTAAGCCGTTGGTGCCGGCTGTCATGTAATGACTGTCGTTAAGCCATGTCATAGGCCTTATGGGCGGCTTGATAACTTCTGACAGTAAGTGGTGGCTTGGCCCCCGTGGTGGTGTATGGCGTAACCTTCCTGCGATGCAGGAAGAGACCAGTGCCCCAGTAGAGGGGACTTACAAGGGTTGATATCGATATCGACTCTGTGAGAGAAGACCTGCACCTTACAGTGGGACGTATAAATCTACATGAAAAACATCACCAAAACGCGTTACAGTTCAAAGGCACTAACCTGGGCATTTTATTGTCATCGTAATTCAAGAATATGCTCAATATGAATTCGCGGTACTCGAGAACGTAGAATAAGTTACTCTTCAACACTTTGGATGATTCTTTCACTGTCGGGTCGCTAGTTTTATCCATGGTCAAGAGAGTGTTTAGAAGTTCCTTGTAAGCTCTCAGGGCTAGGTGTAGCCTTCTTACCCAAGGACTGAATTTCTTCTTTTCTACTTTGATCATGTCGTAGTATTTCTCCATTTGTTGCTGCACATAGTAGAACATTGGCACTGACATGGTTTCGCTGAAATTATTTTTTATGCTTTAGACACTTTACCACAAAACAGAAAAAATATTTTAGTAATTTACAAAGTACTAAAATATTTTTTTAAAACATTTTATAAAATATGCTATAACTTTGTCTTACTATTTATACAGCATCCAATGGCACCTTCACATACACTAGATGGCTGAAGGGACTAATTGGACGCTACAGTGCGTGAGATGTATTTTTCTTAGATAGAGTATGGCTACCTCCAACAGTGAACTAACATATAGCCTGTAGAAGAAGAAGATAGAGTAGGCTTGTCCAGCACTTATACCATCCTGACAACTTTAGTCGGCCTAGCCCACAGGAAAGATAAAACAATACGTGCGCCAACCAAGCCGCGTATTTCCTCACGATGTTTTCCTTCAATAATAATTTCCTAAAATAATAATAAAATCCTCGATGCCTAGACTCTGCTAATGCATCGTGCTACAATGACAACTGCATGAACATGGCGATTTAATATCGTTGCTGCTTCAAGTCTACGCGCGCACGTACATCGAACTTTCTAAGAGTCAATGGTATGAAAAAACACCACACGTTACCCGACCATGTAGCTGTGACGGAACTACAATGCACAAACAGACTCGAAGCCCAAATTGTCACAGAATAGGGTTGGGGTGAGAGTTCGATTGCCCGGATACATAGATATGCAGGTAGATTAGCTAAAGACACTCACCTGACTAGTCCGACCTGGAAGTTGTGTCCCCTATTAAACTGCATGAAGAAACGAACCGCCCAGAGGTAGTAGGACTCGTCATGCTGTTGCGCCTTGGCCCTCACTAGCACGTCTTTTACGTAATGCATGAGAGGATTGTACGAGCTGTTGAGGAACTCGATGCAAAACTCCTTTAGGAACAACCTGTTTACAGAGGAAGTTAGCAAAATAAGTTCAAGGTTTTAAGGGGTGTGTTTGGTAAGGGGGGAAGAGTCGTTGAAGAATTTTGAAGAATTCCTGCTGATAAAGAGTATTCGGGATACAAAACATTGATTGAAAACGCGTTATCTCCTGACATATGTAAGAATAAAGTGCGTATTGTAGATCGGTCGCTAAAAAGTTTGAGATCTGAGGGTACACCACCTAACATTCATAGAATTCATAATCATGGAATGTTATTGATTAACGATTGACATTTAAGATGATTTGAGAAAAGATGGTGAGAGTGGACTTGTTTTTCGCTGTCCATTTCTCCGCTACTAATTCAAGATAGAAAATTGAAATGAAATTCAAGAGAAGGAAGGAAGGAAGGAAGAAAGAAAAAAAGAAAATTCATTATATTGGGATTTTTTGAGAAGCTACCCGGTCACCCACTTCAACCACTGCAGACCTAAAGCTGGCTTACCTAACAGCAAATGCACTGCGTCTCTCAAGAGTTCCACTCTCCACCGGCCGTCTGTTCTTGGGTTTGGCAAACTTGTCCTTTTTACCACTGGCGTCAAAGTCCATATTAGAGACAGTCTTTAGAGGCTTCAGGCTTATCATGTCGTTATCTGATATGGACTTCATGTTCTGTATCACGTACGTCCCGCCGAAGCGGGAGTGTCTGGAATGAAGACGCTTGGTCTGTGTTACGGTGCTAATGAAGTAAATAAATTATTCTATGTAAATAACTATTAATACCTACGTAATAGTTATTTGTCGGGCATTCTACATGGGCATTGGCGATATTTAGATTTAATATTTAAGGGACTCCATACCGTAACGCTGGCGCCACCAACGAAAAAATCATACGTTTTTTTATAGGTCGTTTTCCCAAAAAGAGTCAGACTAGTCTGTCCAGGTTAATAGTGATTTTCAGGACCCATGGACGTAAGCCTGAGACAAATAACTCAGAAAATAACAAACATAAAATGCTATCAGTAGTAAGTCCGTGATCGTGATAGATTCTTGGTCATGGACCCTAAGAATCACTGGTATGATACTTTTTACAAAAACGATCGATAAAAATATGTTTTTTTATATGAGCCCCTCAACTGGAAGAAACAGTAACAAGAAGATATTACTCCTACAATCTGAAAATCTCCGACACAAACCTGCAACATAAATCTCCGATCCAAATTGACAAGTTTCTAATATGGTATAGCGGTTTTATCTTATAGTTAAAACTTTTGCGCTGGTTTATATACCTATGAAACTCCAATATAAGTGTCAGGTAAGTGGTCTACGAGCAAACCACTTTGCAAAAGCGTAGGTAATACAAAGTAAGGTAAGCAGGGGTTTCTTCCTAAAAAACGTAAACTTACCTTGTAGAAGAGTACTGTTTAATCTTATCGTTTCTCTTTTTACTCTCCTGGAGCCGTATTGTTAGCAACTCCTGCTCGTCTCTAAGTTTCTCGTCGACGCTGCGTTGGAGCGCTGCATCAGCCAAGCTCGTAGGGTTTTGCTCCCTCAGCAGGTGCGAGATGATCTCCAAGATATGCATGAAGTACTGCTTCTCATTCTCGGACGACATGTAGAGGATTATGTCGAGGATGCCAGATTGGTTGAGCACCCAGAGCACCTAAGGATTGAAGTTGAAGTAAAACCAAATTTCTTTTCTAAATGATAAGATTACAATTTCTCCTTCAGCCGTTTTCATAACAGTAGAATAACTTTGGCAACCAGTTGTTCTGCTCTATATTAATGGCATAGGTATTGTGTTAATTTTTTAAAACTATTACCTTTACTTACTTAGTCTCTTTTATGTCCTAGTTAAATGTGTCTCAATGTGTCGAAAACAATAAAATGACAAAAAAATAAATTAAATAATAATTACCTGGTCATGGACACTAGCGTCATTTTCCGGTCTTCTCTCTCTGTCCAAGTCGGCGGGCACGTGGAGAACATTACGGATGAGGATTAAGATCCTTTCTATCACAAGTCCAGTGTCTTCATCTCTTTCACTCCAATCCTGTTAGACAAACAATATTCTAAACAATATTTACCACAAACAGAAGAGTGATGTATTTCATCAATAACATGTATTTTAGAGAGTGTGCTACAACAGGGGCTACATGAACTCATACTCCCATCCCCTTTCATCCATTGGACCACCAGACAATTGGCTCATGTGCATTTGTCGTGGAAATAAGGCGAACCCGCATCAAGCGATCGCAAATTCTTTTATAAAAAAAATGGCAAAGTTGCGACACACAGGGTCCGTCCACTAGGATCACAGAAACGGATCACAATCACAACGGACCACGTCAAAGCAATCAAAATATCCCACTCGGATCATGTGATCCGAATGACTAAATTTTTGATTAGTTTTTTTCCATTCGGATCACACCATTAATCTTAGTAGAAAGGTTACAATAATAATTATGTATAAAAAACTTTATTTTTGTGATGCTGATTTTAAATTAATAAAATAATAGTTATTGCAAGAAAATATATTTTATTTTATTTATTAAAAAATATTGATTACCTACCAACCAACCTCCACTAGTGAGACACAAAAAAAAATCAGACAGAAAGCACTGCAGTCTAGATTTTTGTAAGATAACATACTCACAGTTTCCAATATTTTAGCAAGTTTCTTAGCAAACAAAGTCCAAGTCTCCACTTTTGTGAACGCCTCTTCCTTGTAATACTGAAGGTGTGACAGAATCTGCAGATAATTGTGGCGAGCTGTGCGTTCCACTGGTACTTCCTCCCGGTACAACAGAAGAGCTGGGTTTGTGAGGTTCACCAGTAACCTGACAAGTAAATTGCATACTTACTTAACTTTCACCCAGGGATTCCGAGAACAAAATCACACAATCTCTCATTACCATATTTATTCAGATAAAAATGTCATTACAAAATAAAAAACTTACTAAACATGTCACACTTAATAAAAAAAAAATACATGCACAGGACAATATCCAAAATTTTCATCAAGAACACATAAAATAATAATAATAATTTAAACACACAAAATAACACTAACTGAACAAACCACTCCGGAAAATATCTGAGCCAAAGGATCCCAACATGCTGGCAGCATTGCCACGCTGCACCGCCAAAGAGACCCTCTGTCCCATAACATAGATTTGTATGCTATGTTATGTTTTGATGGACTGGGTGAGCCAATTATATTAAATTAGTTGTTAAGTTTGAAAAGGATATATTGCTTTGGTTACTAAGTTGTTGCTTGTCCACAAATATATGTGCAAATGTTGTGGATGCCTCTAACTAGGATTCATATCAGAAATTTAGACATAGACGTTCCTAGTGTACAGGTGTACATATAACAATATGGTCTCACTTGGAGAAACCTTAAACCCCACAAGTTATCTGTTCTTTGGCATATTTGGCAGAGAGAGATGCCAAAGAAGTGGGACACATCTATATATGTCCAATATGCTTATCAGTTTTGTTGAGGCAAAATTATTGTAAAAATAAGAAATGTGAACAAATTATAACAATGTATATATTGTGCTAAACTAGAAATTACTGTTCACCTCATTCGCAGGTTGCACAGACAAATTGAAAAAAATGAAAATGTAACAATAAAATAAGTCTTGAGAGAGTAAATAATCAGTTAGTCAGAGTCCCAAGATTAGGAGTTAACTTACTTACACTATGCTTACTTACTTACACTTACAAATTAACTAGGTATTTCCTAGCTGTAACAAATCTACTAAAGCTTGTTTGAGAAGATTAAAATATTAAATCCACAACATCTGGCAGCTTTTAGGTTAGAAAAGTTTTTCGGCAACAAAAACAACCACTAAACTATTCAAGTCCTACTGGAATATTCAGAAGTATATAAACACCTTCAAATGCAGTTCATTAGCCAACTAGGACAGCCCAAATCTTACCTCAAAGTGACGTCAAATAGTTCTTCATTCTCCCAGTGGTCTACTAACATAGGAAGTAAATCGGTCTGTAAAACCTTCGTCTGGCCGAAATGACGACGGATTTCGTGGTCCTCGCCATCACGACGAAGGTATCTAATAAGATCTTTGACTGTATTGAGCGTAAAGTCGTCAATAAGATATTTCCCACTACGTTTGTCGAAAGTTCCCAGAGCATTGCAAGTCGCCGACAACTCCGCTGAGAGAAGAGAGCTCATAGTTGTTTTTTCACTTTTGTACACTGCATATGATAAAGATGTTGACAAAAATTAATAAACTTCACTTTTAACACACTTTTACGTAGTTTTATTGAAATAAATAATCCCAAAGAAGATAGCATAACAAAACTTCCCAAAAAAATATGTTGTCACTCTGACGTTTAAAAGCCCGCGAAACTATGCATTGGTTGCGTTCAGAAATGGCGTAGTAACGTCCAACGTTCAAAAGTTCCATTCACACTAAAAGCGATTGCGCCTTTACCCGGCAAGCGTCCGCAGAGCGCGATACGCGTGTCATACCTCATACAGATACACGTGTATCGCGTACATTGTGCGGTATTATTTATATAAGCACAATTCCATTAATAAACAGCCCTCAAACTATTTTGTTCTCTTTCTCTTAAATAGTTTGTAGTAAATTATTGCCCTTTACCTACACTGCATTTTCAGGATTGTTTTAAATAATACTGTACCTAGTACATATTTTATCTTGCTTGACTCGCATAAAGTTACGTTCAACCGCAGATGCTTAGGTGCCTACTCGGCGCGCCGCCGTGCGTCTGCTCTGCGTTTCAATTCAATAATGTTTTCGAATTATTATCGTTAGGATTGTAGCTTTTCTGAAGTTGTATGGTGTTATCAACTCAATCTGTGTTATCCCACCCAAGAGATTTCACTTTATAAGCAGATTCACACTCTTTTGTCTTCACGTTTTAGGTAGGTAGATACGTCGCGTTTAAAATAGCTTTATTTATTTTAAAAGTTTGTAATTGTATTTTCTTAATCCAAGAGAAGAATTCGGTAGTCTAATGCACAAACTAATGAATAAGTGCCATGAGGAGGGAAATTGAGCGGTACCTACCTACAAGTAGGTATGTGCGTTCATGAATTTATTGCTTAAAGTCTAGGTACTTCATAAAGTTAGTAAAATTAACTCAGATTGTAGCCTATTTGAGTGCTGCTCGTGTATCTGGCCGCAGCACTTAGGTTTTCCCTACTTTTGTAAGAATTTTAACTAATTATTTGGCATCTAAAGTTATTGATCGCAATCATGAAATCTTATTAGGTACCTTACCTATACGTAGATAGGTACCTAATAAAATCAATCAGTTGCCACCTATAAAACCTATAGGTGGCAACTGATTGACGGCAGGCAATGACAGATGGAAACTGACGCATTTGGATTAAGATTACTTGAGAAGAGATGGTCAGAGTAGAGTTTTTTTTCCCCGATGCCTTTTTCTCCACTTGAGAAAAGATGGTCAGAGTAGAGTTTTTTTTCCCCGATGCCTTTTTCTCCACTTGAGAAGTTGAGAAAAGATGGTCAGAGTGGAGTTTTTTTTCCCGATGCCTTTTTCTCCACTACAATACGGCCGGAAGGCTTTTTACATTGACTTTCTTCACGTTGAAATAAATTGATTTGATTTGAGCTTGAGCTGAAAACCCGCTCATAGACCATAACTATAAATAAGATAAGTGTTATCTCAGTTTCAAGCAGCCACAACATGCACCGTTGTAATTAACTTTGTACCTAATTACTCTACTCTGGAGATTATTTAATACCTAATAATAATTAAATAATCTCATGAGTAGAGTTAATTACCTACAAACCAAAGTCTAATTTCAGAGGGCGGACAAGACACTGATTAGGTACCTACTGTGTAAAGTTTACAACTACTACTTCACAAATATGCCTACGTAACTTAGAAAACAAAAGTCATCGCTGCCTGGCTGGACTCAGACCCACCCTCCGACCGTCTACCACATTCATTCCTCATTCATTAATTTTCTTCGACATCCTACCTCCGGTTAGTCCCACACTCTCCAGCTGCACTGCGACCTTAAACCATTGGCCGAGCTACAAGCCTATTATTTAAGGCCGCTCCTCAACGAGCAATTCCCATAATATAAACTTAGTTTGGTTTTCATTTGCAATCGACATGCCAAAAACTTTTCCAATAGGTTTAGGTACTTAAGTATAGGACACAAATCGAGGTCTGATCGTGCTTAGAATCACATTCTCACATGACATCAGGCTATATGGGTGAATTTCCCGAAACTAAAAATTGCGTGGCACCAATGAAATTGGTAATAAAAAAGAAAGTGTTAATGTTCTAACATTTTTTTTACGGTTAGATGATATGGTAATCTATGTGTAGCACTAAACATTTTGTTAATAAGAATAATGGATACTCCAAAAAAAAAAATTAAATCCCGAAATCTTTCATTGCCATGTTTGTCCGCACGTCACCTTGTTGTGTATTATTCTTTATTGATAAACATCTATTGGTTCTTTGTACTAAAAACTTATTTTATTTGATACATTAATAGTCAAAGTATTGTTACGAAATACATTTATTGAAATATTTACACAGTACAACGAATGGTTAATAAAAATGTATCTGTCCCAGAACTACCGTTAATCGCCGTGTCCTAATCATGTTCAAATTGTTCAAGTATATTGTTTTACCTAACGACTTGTTTCCCATCCCCGGTGCGCGAAACGTTTGTGTTTAATGCCGCTTTAGTGCTCGTCGCAGAAGGACGTACGCACGTGCCTGCGTTTTCGCGATATTCGTTGTCAATATTCTTTTTTGTTGCTGGACATTTTTTCTTTCATTGCCGTGGATAGGTATAACTTCTATTTAAATTAAGATTGTCATCTTAAGTAAACATTCGATAGAACGCTATTTCTCTTATGATTATTTGTCAAGTGTTTATTTTGTCGAATGGTTAATAGATTTTTTGTTATTTCTATTTATTGCCTCGATTTTCATCACCGTGTTTTCATTGCTGTGGTTTCCGTGGTCGAAATTTGCTATGGTAATGAAAAAAAAGACACATCAATGAAAGAAAATTAATTGCCATGCTTTATAAAACAAATTATTTTCATTGCCGTGGCCAAGTATTTGCCGTGGACGCTTGTTTCATTGCCGTGCACTCATGTTTCATCGCCGTGGCACGAAATTTTTAGACCAGTTTATCTTGCTAGTTTTTTAAGTTACAGATAGATATTAAGCAAGAGTACATACATTATCATAAACAACAATAAAAGAGTTTTGTTTTGTAAAAAAACCCTAAGATAAAAAAGTACATGGAAATGAAGATTTTATAAGACCTGTTGAAATTCACTCATATGTGTCACCTATTATATGTTTTATTTTTTATAATGGTACCAAATAAACGTGTCTATTCTATATTTATTTATTTATTTATTTCTTTCTTATTCTTCTTCAGGCTATATGTTAGTCCAGCTAGCCCTCTCCTAATGAGCGCCATAGCGCCCTGTCTTCAGCTTATTTATTTATTTTTCATTTAATATTATAAAGGCGAAAGTTTGTGACTGTGTATGTTTGTTACTTCTTCACATCTACACGGCTGGAGCGATTTATATGAAATTTGGTGGGGAGCTAGCTGACGTCCTGGATTAACACAGGCTATGTTTTACTGCGGAAAAAATATCTTATTCCTAATTAAAACTGTTTTTATACGGATTTATGCTCGTTTATTACATTTTTACAATTTTCCAACGTTTCGGCACTTTTTCAGGTGCCGTGGTCCCGGATGACTGAGGTGACAGGTGTCTTTTAGAAATCATTAACGGTTAGTTTACTACCCTCGGCAAAAATTACAAAAGTTAATTATGAAGTTACGTTCCAAAATAGACAAACTAATTATTTTTTATATAAAGTCAACAATATTGATTATTAGTAATTGAAGTTAAAATTAAATTTATAAACTAATTACTTTATATGAACTTAAAGATACCGATTATTAATTGAAATTAAATTGATTTTTTTTTTTTTATTATTATTTATTCTACAGTCACACTTCTAGCAAGGGGGTCTCATGCACTTAAGCACTGGTTCCCATGCTACCGGTATGTTCCAACCACGATCTCTATTAAAATTTGGATGCCGGCGGATCTCTATTGCCTCACGTATCATTCTAGGGAAGAAACGGTCTTCTCGGGCTAGAACTTTAACTTTATCGAAATGTATAAAGTGGTTGGTACCGCTAAGTGTATGCTCGCTGACTGCAGATCTACCAGAGCGCTTATGTTTCACATCAGCGATATGTTCCTTCACCCGCTCAGCTATGCGAAGGAACATATCGCTGATGTGAAACATAAGCGCTCTGGTAGATCTGCAGTCAGCGAGCATACACTTAGCGGTACCAACCACTTTATACATTTCGATAAAGTTAAAGTTCTAGCCCGAGAAGACCGTTTCTTCCCTAGAATGATACGTGAGGCAATAGAGATCCGCCGGCATCCAAATTTTAATAGAGATCGTGGTTGGAACATACCGGTAGCATGGGAACCAGTGCTTAAGTGCATGAGACCCCCTTGCTAGAAGTGTGACTGTAGAATAAATAATAAAAAAAAAAAACAATTTAATTTCAATTAATAATCGGTATCTTTAAGTTCATATAAAGTAATTAGTTTATAAATTTAATTTTAACTTCAATTACTAATAATCAATATTGTTGACTTTATATAAAAAATAATTAGTTTGTCTATATTGGAACGTAACTTCATAATTAACTTTTGTAATTTTTGCCGAGGGTAGTAAACTAACCGTTAATGATTTCTAAAAGACACCTGTCACCTCAGTCATCCGGGACCACGGCACCTGAAAAAGTGCCGAAACGTTGGAAAATTGTAAAAATGTAATAAACGAGCATAAATCCGTATAAAAACAGTTTTAATTATGTCTACTGCTCGTGTTAACCTTAGAAAATACTATATCTTATTCCGATGGGAAAATCAATTATTTTCCCTCATAAACCGCGGGGCGCTGCTAGTTAGAAATAAACTTATAAATAAATTTGCCTCGAGTAGGTATAGTTTCTATGAAAAGTTTGAAGCAATAAACGAACAAACAAGAAACAATAGAAAGAGAGCGAAAGAGGTCTGTCAGGATCGTGGCAAGGAGCATACTTTAATCTTTACCTACCCCTCCGGGATACAGGCGTGAGCTTGAGCTTATGTGATCTTATTTACGATTGTTGACGACTAGAATCGAGGAACAGCGCCTTGATTATGCATTTTTTCACGTAAACATCTGTGTGCGAATGCGGTGTTTACTTACCTCTGCCTATAGATATGAGGCGTGACATGTGAGTATCTCACATAGTGGATACCGCATTTCAGTGAATATCTGATACGTGACAGTGATATTGGGCCGCATTTTTGCACGATACAGTCCAGTAGCTATTTCGTTTTGGCACACATATGTAGGTATGCGTGAAAAGTTACATACTCAAGGCGCAGGACTGCAGCTTAAGCATACGTGTTGGCCGCTAGCCAAATATAACCGCGCTCGTGGATCAAATTTGCGTGGTGCAGAGTCACATCAAGCCTTTAATCCAGTTATGTAAGCATGAGTCTAGACAGTAGATTTAGGTAGTATTTGCCCGATAGGAATTGGCGTAAATAGGAGGGTGAAGGCCGATAGACATATTAGAGTATATTATGCTCTACTGGTACTCTGTTACCAACGTCATGTTTTATTAGACATGACAGCTAAAGATCCATAGATCTAATCGAAGGATCGCTACTGACAGTTAAAAATAATAATAGCCAGAATAGTAGATTGTTAACCGAGTGTCAAAAGAATCAATTCCCGAGGTATTTAGGCTATAATCCAAGTAGGAATTTATTCTATAAATGAGCGCTAAGTTCACACTGGCTCTTTAGAAACTCACATGGCCGCAGCGTTTTGTTTAATTAGTTTTTTTTTTTAAAGTCTATTAATTACATAAAACTCTTCACAGCTGACAGTAGTTCTATTTTTAATAGCCCTCAAGTGGGAAGTAATTTGCATGAGTTTTTCCCTCCCTATGGAGGGAAGCAGCATTTTCCACCCAATAATCAGATCAAAATAACATTACTTTCCGAGTATAAGAAATGAAAAATTATTTGAACCGGCGGCGAAGCCGGCGGTGAGCGCGTGTCAAGCGATGCGGGCAAAACTTTTCAAACAAAAAAAATCTTAAATACTTTTGAGTTTAGAGACTTCAAAACTAGCGCAAAAAAGCCTGTCATATGTGATTGACGAGCAGCCGACAAGCAAATTTTTACAGTTTAAATATTTTTGTTCCTCACACTTATCGTGTCAACGGCAAGCCATGAACGGATTTGCCAATCAGCGTAAGGGACTCGCCGATTGTTGCCCAGAGCGCGCCAGTAGACGTACGGGCTTGGTGAGTACGTCGTTCTGAGAGCCTCCTTTCTTTATGTGAGGATTTTTTAAATTAACCTTTAAGTATAGTAATGGGGGAACACTCTTCCCGGCCCACCTCTGCGTGGGACTAATTGATAGCCCGCTATACCCCTCATGACATGGAAACAGCCTCCCACGTGACTTTTCGCTGGAAGGCAAGAACTTTTTACCTGAAAAAAATGTGATATACCTATTGAAAAAAATCCAATTTCGTCTTTTAAGAACCACAATGCCATAGAAAAGTAGCTCTACGCAATTGAATTTACTTAATCAGTCAATCGGTACTAAACTGACAGGCTTATTGGTGGGAAACTGGGTTCGATTTGACATTGGTGTTTTAAATGGCTTGCCCAGTAGGTACTATTCATATTCTTTATTGGTAAGTCCCGGACATAGATATCTATAATTACAGGTGGTATAAATATTTGCACTCACAAATATGATAAGTACTCTGTAAGAGTACTGCATTAAGAGTCAGTGTTATAAAAAAAATTGCGTTGAATTAGGTAATTTATTATTTTTATTACCCAAAAACTCACTTTGAGAAAAGATCTATCGTTGCCCAGCAAATGGACCTTAAAGGGTATCTAAAGAATGGATATAAGGGTGTTATATAAATATATGTTGCATAACGAGGCTTTGGAAAGCAAACAACTCTTTGATCCCTTCTAATTGATACATTTTGTTAGCGATTAAACGCAAACAAGAAAAATATAATTTTAAAACCCTCTACGACGCTGTCACATCATGCAGCCATATTTTAAGGCGGCAGTAGAGTTGACATTGAACTATTTAAGAAAAGTGTTATTGTTAGATCAGCAACAAAAAAATTAAAAGACCTCTGACTAAGGCTTAACGGCTGCCATTAAAGGGACATCTGGCACCAACGGCTTAACATGCCTTGCGAAGCATGGAAGCTCAGTAAGAAAAAACGCCACTAGTGCTAGTCACGGGATGGTCACCCATTCAGCACCTGAACGTGCCTGTTGTTGCTTAACCCCAGTGATTAATACCAATCACTCGGTTCCACTAGGCCACAAGCGCACCACCCATACCTACATACCTACCATCGATAAAATATTACAGTGATACACAAGAAATAAGTATCGCGGATGTACTTGCGCAGATGACCAAATTTTGGATGTGCGGCAAGTTGATCGACCAATCAGGTAGTTTTATTTTATGGCAGGCCGCGCGCCTTTGTTGCTATTGGTTGATTCAACGTCATCAATGCAGGTGACAATTAGTTTGGCAATATTAGCGTGAGCGAAATAGGTAGCGCTACTGCGGCAATCAATTCTGCACCTTAAAAGTATCGGTTAAAGATCATGTTGAATGTACTTATAGCTTCGGGTATTTTCGTTACACTTCTTCCTAGTCTGTGCGAACGAAGATTCCCGAAGGGACTTTTATGATGTGTAGTACTGTACTAACAAATCTCGGTGGACCGAATGAGGATGGGCGAGAAGTGAAGTGCACAAGTCTGGTTGGTACTAGGGACTGATTAATCGATTGAACACGGATAATTGGCCAACGACTTAGTAATATTTTATCGATGATACCTACTCACATCTAACTCGAAAACATAACACTCTTGCTCCGCAGTGGGTGGTTAACCCTGCCTGATGGTTCTTTATTTTCATAGGCCGGCCGTATTCTACATTGGCAGCCGTCGCTAACGAATGGTTTATTAATCTCGTCTGTTTCATGTTTATTTGCTCTGTGGATTGATATTTTTGCTTTTACCTACCCATTAAAATCATTTATCCGGATAGTAGGTGGAACAGGCAGTTCATGCTGCCGTTGCGTTCGATTTTTCCGTCCTTTCCCCGAATTCCAAAGATTATGTCTATGATGAGATGATAATTATGTCTATGATTCAATTACGAATATATATATACTCGTAGGTATAGGTCAGATTTACGTGAACTACAGTTCATTATTATTTTAATTCTTTTACGTAATTAGTGCACTAAATACATGAGCAAATGTATACAAGGGCGTGCTTAATGCTAGCTGTCTATGGATGAGTGACGGATGTCACTGATTTTACTTTGTTTTTCCTACGTCAATGAAAATAGATATTATACGTTTGCTGATTATTTGATATTTTGGTTTTTTGCTTAAGTTCACTACTATCCCGTACCTAAGTAGGTACCTTCACACTGGTCCTTCGAGGAAAGGCAAAATACCTACTTCAAATTTCTTCAAACGTTCAAGCGTCGTCGTCGTACATACTCGCGTAAGAAGACATCTTGGAATTGCAAACGGCCGTCTTTCGACAATCCAATCTTTGAAGATACCTGCAAGAACACTATTTCATCGAGCGAGGATACTTCAAGGAGGGAAAAGTCTCTTATTGGTTGTTACCAAGAACTTGGCTTCAGCGCGTGCCGACATTAAGTGGACCTCGACGTAGGACATCAAGTCAAAACCATGAAAGGAGAAAACAGTACATCGAGTGCGTTTGTTCCGATTTATTTCCCTTTCATCCTTACCATATCTTTATACCTACAGCCAATTCTTAACTAGAGGCTTGTGGTCATTTTCCATCATAACTTACTTTTAATGCTTTAATTCCAAACTTATTTACGCCCGAGCCATCTTATTTGCTTAATGTGCATCGGCTAGTCGCCTCTTATTGCATAGGTTTCTTCTGTTCTCGGCGTGTAGAATTAAAGTAAATACAATTAGTAAACTTATTAATTGACGTACATTCCTCTTACATAGGAATCTTATTAGTCCCACTATCTTATTATCATGGCTACAGCTAGGAAAACTGATACCGTCCTAACGGACAACCGTATAAAAGAACTAAGAAGGTATCGTGGAAGCATAAAAGCAAAATTGACCATCTTCGATAACTTCATCAAACAAGCAAAAAGCCATGACATATTAAGTGAAATCCTTGCCGCTGAGTTGGACTTCCGACTTTCAAAAATCGAAGCCCTTTACACTGATTATGATCAATTTCAGAACGAACTCGAGATGCTTTCGGACAAGCCTGAAGAGTTGTACCTCGAGCGCGGTCAGTTTGAGCAACAGTACTTCAACCTGGTCTCGATCGCGCGCACTATGATGGCTTCTTACAACGATCGGGTTCGCAATGAGATACCTCCTGCTACCAATACGTCTACAGCTTCAGGTGCAAACACAGGAGCGACTTGTCAGCATAAAAGTTATGTACCCGTTCAATTACCAAAAATTGATCTACCTCAATTTAACGGCAGTTATCAGCACTGGCTTGAGTATAGGGACACTTTTCAATCGTTGATTCATCAAAATGAAAGCTTAGATCCTATAAGCAAATTTCACTATCTTCGTGCCTCATTAAACGGCAGCGCAGCTCTCATCATAAAAAATATTGATTTCACAAATGAAAATTATAAAAATGCATGGGATCTTTTATGCGAGCGGTACAATAATAACCGTCTTCTCGTCAACAACCATGTGCAGACATTATTTAACGTGGAATCATTACAAAAGGAGTCTAGCAAAGCAATCCGTTACCTTGTTGACGTTACAAATAAAAATATCAGAGCATTGACATTGCTAAAACAACCCACTCAATATTGGGATACCTTAATTATTTACGTGATGTCAACAAAGTTGGATGCCGTAACAAGCAGGTATTGGGAGGAGTATCGTAACACTTTGACCGATGCACCAACCTTATCACAATTCTGCTCCTTTCTTAACAATAGAGCAGACTTACTAGAAACGATCGAAGATAGTAGGCAAAATAAATCTGTACGTACAGAATTTAAACAAAAAAGCTTCGTCGTTGCACATCGCGTCGAAAACAATGATAAAAGACCTATGTCACAGTTAAAATGCCCAATGTGTAGCATGGAACATTTCTTATTTAACTGCGATGCTTTTAGAGAATTATCAATTGAATCGCGCATCGAGAGAGTTAAAGGCTACAAAGTTTGCCTTAACTGTCTGCGTCCATGGCATTCCTTAAATAAATGCCGCCTTTCACATTGCAAATATTGCAAAGAAAAACATTCAACGCTTTTACACGTAGAGCCTCCTGTTGAACCTGACGTAACAAAAGTCGCCTTGTCCGCCGACTACTCTGAAAACGCAACTGCGCCGACTGTCTTACTTTCAACAGCACTCGTGAAGGTGGTAGACAGCAAGGGGCGCAGGCAGACCGCACGCGTGTTGCTCGACAATGGCAGCACCGTCAACCTCGTCACAGAGAGTCTTTCTGGTAAACTGGGTCTGTCTCGCCGCAGTACAAGCTATAAAGTCGCCGGTATATGCAATCAGACTAGTTCAAGTTCACAGTCTTGCACCTTACAAATAGAGTCGACATATAATGACTATAAACTAAACCTGGAATGCTTAATTTTACCAGAAATTACGAAAGCCTTACCATCTACATACATAAACATAAAACAGTTACCTCTTCCATCGGGGCTGCACCTTGCTGATCCGTCCTTCAACGTACCCTCCGCCATCGACATATTGGTAGGGGCAGAAGCGTTTTGGGACATAGTGTCCAGCAGTACAATCGACTTGGGTAAAAATACACCGAAACTATATGAAACCAAGCTAGGCTGGGTGGTTTCCGGTCCCGTAGCACATCCCACTTCATATCAACACTGCACACATCTCTCAAAAACTAGTGACACCAGACGCGAGCCCGAGCTTTCGCGTTTTTGGGAGCTTGACTCTATATCTATAGAGCATAAATTTTCAGCAGAAGAGCGTGCCTGTGAGCAAAGTTTTTATCTTAACACCTCACGTAACAAAGAGGGTCGTTTTGTAGTCATGATGCCGCTCAAAGAAGATCCAAGTGTCTTGGGTGATTCATTTCAAATGGCCAAACAGCGTCTCTTGTCACTGGAACGAAAGTTTTGTAGAGAAGCAAAATTTAAAGAAGCTTATTTGAATTTTATGCACGAATATGAAGACTTAGGCCACATGACCGAAAATGAAGATTATTTACATGCTGAGAAGGTAAACTACTATTTACCCCATCATGGAGTCATTCGTGAGTCGAGTACTACGACAAAATTGCGAACAGTCTTCGATGCATCAGCTGTTACGTCTTCAGGGTACTCGCTCAACGACATACAAATGGTAGGTCCAACTGTACAGGATGACTTGCTTTCTATCCTGTTGCGCTACCGTACACATAAATATGTTGTTTCGGGTGATATTGAGAAAATGTACCGAGCAATCAATGTTCACACCTCACAAAGGAATCTACAACAAATTCTCTTTCGTTACAACCCCAGTGATCCCATAAAGCGCTATACTTTAAACACCGTCACTTACGGCACGGCTTCAGCGCCATATTTAGCAATAAAGTGCTTAGTATCTTTAGCATCTGAGTCTTCTAATGATGAAGTCAAACGCTCGATTCAACATGACTTTTATGTTGACGATTTTCTAAGCGGCGGAAATTCTGAAGAAGACGTCATAAATAATTGTAAGGAAGTAATTTCCATCCTAGAATCTGCCAAATTCAATCTGAGAAAATTGAAATCAAATAATTCTAAAATCTTAGCGGTTATCACAAACAGTAATGACTCAATTACAAATAGTAACGTCTTAGATATTTCAGATGAACATAAAAGCGTGCCTTCGAAGACTTTAGGCTTAAACTGGAGTTGCAACACAGATACTCTATCCTTCTCAATAGATATCGAGCACCAACCTAAAGTCACCAAACGCCACATATTGTCTGTAATCAGTCAAATTTTTGACCCGCTAGGACTTGTAGGGCCTTGTATAGTAGAGGCTAAGCTTATCATGCAAAAACTTTGGATTGATAAGTCAGGCTGGGACGATGTAGTCTCAGAGCAAACAAAAGCCAATTGGCTCTCTTTTATAGAGACATTGCCAGCTTTAAATTCCGTAAAAATCCCACGATGGGTCTTGTTTGACGACTTTATTACTGTCGAAATTCATGTATTTACGGATGCTTCCGAAAGCGCCTATGGAGCATGCTTGTACATGCGATCTATCTTCAAATCAGGTGCTATTCACGTACAGCTGCTAGCATCAAAAAACAAGGTAGCGCCCATAAAACCCACTTCCATTCCTAGACTTGAACTGTGTGGGGCTCTATTGGGTGCAAGACTCTATACTAAAGTCATCGCGTCTCTTAACCTCAACGTCACGGGCAAATGCTTCTGGTGTGATTCTACCATAGTTCTTGGTTGGTTGAGTATGTCATCTAGCCAACTGAAGTGCTTTGTACGTGCACGTGTTCACGAAATTCAAGAGAGCACCAGAGGTAATACCTGGCGTTATGTGCCGTCGCGAGACAACCCAGCGGACCTCGTTTCCCGCGGGCTGAAGGCTGATCTCATCAGCAGATCACGTCTGTGGTGGTCTGGGCCTGAATTCTTACTTGAGCCATCTTCTAATTGGCCTCAGAAGCCTAATGACCGCGGGAAGCTAGACCTTAGTGAAGTAATTTGTCTTACAACTGTCGTTGTTGATATCGCGGATCCTTTTATTACGGCTCTATTAACAAAATATTCAAGCCTTACGCGTTTGCAACGAGTCGTTGCTTACATGAAACGATTTATTCACAACCTTAAAAATAAATCGCAAAAAATCACTGGTTGCCTAAGTACCAGTGAATTAAAAGATGCAACTACGTTTGTACTTGTTAATGCACAAATGAATATGTTTCCAGAAGAACGTAAACTCTTATTGTCCAATAAGCCATTGCCACCCAAACATAAACTTAGTTCATACTCTATCTTTTTAGATGAAAATTCCATAATTAGAGTTGGCGGTCGCTTAGATAACTCACCGTATAGTTACGATACCAAACATCCTATTTTGCTTTGTAGCAAACATCATATTACGAAAATCATATTCCACATGTATCACATCAAATTACTACATGCAGGCCCTCAGTTGCTTTTGACCAATATACGTCTTACTTACTGGCCGTTAAGAGGCAGCGATTTAGCAAAACGAACCGTGAGAACATGTCTTAAATGTTTTAGACATAAGGCAACCAACATTCAGCCTGTCATGGGTAACTTACCTAGACCACGAACTGAGCTAGAGTTCCCTTTTTTAAACATAGGAATTGACTATGGTGGGCCAGTGCTGATAGTTGATCGTAGGGGTAGAGGTAGTAAGCTTCTCAAGGCGTACCTGTGTATTTTTGTCTGCTTTGCTGTCAAAGCGGTTCATTTGGAGCTCGTTACGGACCTCACAAAAGAGGCCTTCATGGCTGCTTTAAATCGCTTTATGAGTCGACGAGGCAAGCCCGAGAGCATTTGGTGCGACAACGGGACGAATTTTGTCGGATTTTCCAATGAATTGGCAAGATTTTTAGCATCTTCAGCTATTTCCTCAGATATTGCCCAAGAAGGCATACGTTTTAACTTCTCTCCTGCATATTCACCACATTTTAATGGTATATCAGAGGCCACAGTGCTTTCCACCAAGTACCATCTTAAAAGAATTTTATCTTCTCCTCCACATTGTCCCCACTTTACTTATGAGGAAATGACCACATGTCTGGTTCAAGTTGAGGCGATCCTCAATTCACGGCCACTCACTCCTTTGTCATCGGAACCTAATGACTTTTCCGCTCTTACTCCTTCCCACTTTTTAATCGGAAGACCACTGACAACTGTGCCTTACCAGCAAGTTTCAGAAAGGAACATTAATAGCCTAGAACGCTATAAGAGAATCGAGCATATGAAGCAGCATTTTTGGATGCGATTCTGCAATGAGTATGTGTCACTTCTACAACAGCGAACCAAGTGGCACACATCAACGGGAACCCTGAAGCCGAACACGCTCGTTCTCATCAGGGACAAAACGTTACCGCCTCTACTTTGGTTGCTCGGACGAGTAACGAAGACTTACCCGGGCAGCGATGGCATCTCACGCGTTGCAGAAATAAAGACAAAGAGGGGCACCATCAGAAGAGCCTTTAACAACATCTGCCCGCTCCCAATAGAAGAGGATTCTTGAACTAAGTTCAACCCCGGGAGTATGTCTATGGATGAGTGACGGATGTCACTGATTTTACTTTGTTTTTCCTACGTCAATGAAAATAGATATTATACGTTTGCTGATTATTTGATATTTTGGTTTTTTGCTTAAGTTCACTACTATCCCGTACCTAAGTAGGTACCTTCACACTAGCACTGTCTTTGGTGTTAAAGAAACTGGCTAAGGGTAGTGTAGGAAGAAAAAAAAGGCAAAATACAGTAATGAAATTACCCAAGGAGAGACATAGACATTAGACCTACAAGGATGGGGCGGGGGGGGGGGGCTGAATAATAAAGATTATGATAAACCTACACATACACGGTAACACGTAGATAAATAAATAAATATAATAATTATACGTACCTACATACATATTGAAGATAACTAATCACGATTACTTATACTTGACGACCTCTGTGGCGTAGCGGTAGTGCATCTGCCTACCATGCAAGAGGTTCCGGGTTCAAAACCCGGCTGGAGACAAAAAAAAAACCTGAGGTCTTGGATGTTTACATGTTTGTGATGTCATTGTTTCTGATTCCCACGACACAGGGTATCCTAGTGTGGGGCCAGAAGCAGTGTATGTGCCTGTATGTAAATAGAATAGAATTGAATAGAATATATTTATTTGTCTTCAAGCGAAATAAGACACAACAATCACTTATACTAGAGGCATTAATGACTATGTTATTTATGTATGTTATTTAATCAATAATGAATAAAAGAATTGATGATAAATCACTGCCTATTCTGCAGATCGAGGTAGTAGTTGGTAACATTCCTTTTGAAAATGTTTAGGATTGAAGCCTGTGATGAGTGTCCAGAGCCAGGCTATTTTACAAGCGAATCGCAGTCACAGTACTTGTAGTATAAGACGATATTACTTTCCAAATTGTATAGTTCTTGGTAAACGAAAAGTACTCTATAGATAGACGATACATAGAGAACACTAATTTATTGCACAACCAGAAAAAAAAACACAAACGCACGCACACACACACACAAAATGTGTCAAACAATTTGTTAATATTTTTTTTCTACTTAGCATATTTATTGAACTTGTTATTTGTGATTTTTATTACTTTTGAGTTGTAGAAATTTTCCATAGATCAGCGAATCAGGTGCAGCAGAAAACCAGCGCTGGTCACTTGTAGCTAGCATGTTGCTGAGCTGCAGCCTTTGCCTTTTCTTGCGTTCGCGCTATTGTATTTGCGTTTTTTTGGTTCTTCATATATTTAAAAACCTATTTAGAGGCTAAAAATTTTCACCCATGCCGGGATTCGAACCCGCAACCTCTGGTTATCCGTGCCGGCGCTCTACCAATTGAGCCAATGGGCGACTCACGGCATCATTGTTTCGAACCTCTTTACACTATTCTCTGTATTACGTACAGAGTAAACATGTTTAGCCTCTAAATAGGTTTTTAAAATTGTTCCTTAGCACGGGTTAGTGCATTAAAAATAAAATAGTATCTTCATATATTTGTTTTATTTTGGTGTTTGTTTATTTCTATCACAACAGTAATAAATGATTTGCACTTCACTTTCACTGCCAAAAAAGAAGTATAGGGTACCTTTTCTCTGAGAGAAATCCTTTGGTGGCAAATTTATTCCACCCGCAGTTACTGAACAGAAATGACAAAATATTTATCAAATTATGTGGACACAGAAAGTTTTCAACAGCGGCGCTAGAGTGAATGAACAATAATGAACCACAACCGCGGCAACCGCCACTCAATTAAGGCCCTTGCAATGAAACAGCTGACGGGCTTATTTTAAAAAAAAAGAGATTAGTACCTTTTTACACCATTTTTTTTACGACTTCGATGTAGCTTTATTCGTAGTATATTACGTAATAAAACAGAAATACTGGATAAAAACGGATAAGCAGGCAGGTCGAAGGGTAAAGTTGTAATGATGATAATGAGGGATATTTCGAAATGTATGACATAATTTAAATATTTGAAAATGATAGATAGAAAAAGAAATAAAAATGCTGTAAAAAGGTTTGCACCGTTACAACATTACTTAAAACACTCCTTAGAGTCTGGTTTTAGCCTATATGCAGGCTGGCGTTAAGGGAAAAACGTAACCACAGAGTGTTCAAATTGCCGCTGATACCGAACGGAATCGTGTTTTTGTAAATAAGACCGTAAGTGTTTGTTTCTAGATAGTTTTTTCAATATATCCACTCTGTAAAACAAACAAGTGAGTATGAATAGATAGCCTGAAAAGCGTTTCCTCAGTATCGATAATAAAAACAATTCCAAGAAGTAAAAGTTAAACCATTCTAAATCATAATTAAAACTGTTTTTATACGGATTTTACTCGTTTATTATATTTTCACAATTTTCCGACGTTTCGGCACTTTTTCTGGTGCCGTGGTCTCGGATGACTGCCGAAACGTCGGAAAATTGTATAATGTAATAAACGAGTTAAATCCGTATAAAACAGTTTTAATTATGTCTAGTCGCGCCGCGTCGCGCCTCATCGACACGACCAAAGACTCCGGGGCCTGCTCTTACCTCGGGTAGAGGATAAGTCTTGCCATCCAACGAGGTAATGTAGCCAGCATACTGGGGACCCTCCCCAGAGGCGGCGATGATCTGGGCGCAGTAATTGACTCTTAGGTAGTGTTTTAAATTAATTAATTTATACATACATTTGGGTTGGTTTTGTTAATACATATTTAGATTTAGCTTATAATTAGTAATACACATTTAGATATAATTCTTTACGTTGAAATAAATTCATTTCACTAAAAAAAAACATAAATAATAATAAATAGGTACCTAAACAATAAACTTACATATTATGTAACTTATAACCAATTATAACTACTATTTATACAACTTATAACTTATAACTAAGTATAAATAAAGAATAAAATACACACATAAAGTAAATAATACCTACAAATGGATAATTATTGATTGTGTTGTGTGGAAGTTATAATTAATTATCAATAACTAGCTGACCCAGCGAACAGTCGATTCTTTTTTTTCTCCCTGTAAAAACCATCCTCGTACTTCAAGGAATATTCCTGGTTGCGCCGTTAGAGAAATGTAATAGATAATTCAAATCTTCCCGCGTTTCTTTATTTCCATATGTATTGTTTACTATGGTAGGGAGCTGATACCCAACTTCCTGCCCACATTTGTATCCTTTTCCCACACACACGCCTACAATATGTGCGCGAGCGAGATGCACGAAGATCGCGCTGGCGAGAAGCTTCCTAAACCCGCCACCAGAGGCGCTGTGGACTTTTTCTTGTGACTTTTGAATTTCCTGTACCCGCGCCCGCAGCAGACATTTTTTCTGACGCAATTTATTAATTTTGGCTAAGACAACCGAAAGTGAATCGTGTAATAATAACTATAAAAGCTTATGAACTGTGCCTGCACCAGTGCCATTAGCAGTTTTGGACTCCCATCGCCACCAGCTGAGGTTATCCAGCTGGCCGGGTCCGCCTTGTTTTCGAATACGCAACTGCCGAAAAGTGAAGCCAAAGGTCAGTGTGTTTCTTTTCCTTCCAGGGCTGTCTTTCTATCCCGACCTCAACCGCGGCAGCCCTATCCTCACCCCAGGGTTCAGCTCCACTTTTTCAAATATAAATTAACCGCATACAGTCCACTAATAATTCACATTTTTGTAACCGCGCCGCCATTTGTTTGGTCCATACGAGTACGGATTCTTAAGGTCACGACCTATGAGATTCGTAGGTATTAGGATACAATTCGTATCATATTTCGCATTCGCATACATTTGTACTGTGTATTATTTCCATATTTAATAGTGATACGTACTCACTACGACTATTTCCAAGTTCATATTCACCGCATCGTAGTAAGTAGGTACTCGCTTACCGCACGCTTTTAATGTAAAACGCATCGTTTTTCGACTCCGCAACAACTTTTTGTTCATTTACCCCGCAGTTGTTGTATTTTGGTTAACGATTTATTGTTGGTAGATAGCAATTGCATACTACTAAAGTATTAAATACAGTATCTAACGCATTCACCTGGTACCCAAAATATTGCTAAGTACCTAGGTACATTTAATTTTCTTATCCGCAAGGTATTGAGACGGACCTGTAGTGGGTACCTACCTACGTTGAAGTACCTTCCTACCTGTTTAGTCTGATTACTTTTGACGCACCGCACCGCACCGCACTGTGGGTAGATATCATCTGTTCCCCATCGCTTATCGTATAGCCTGGTACAAAAAATCTGCGTTATTTATTGCAACGCATATTTATAGTTTCTATTAAATTCGCATTTGAGTCATGGCAGATGAGAGTAAGTTGTCACTGTTATGCGCAAAAAGAGACCTTATTTTCTCGCGCATGCAAGTTATTGCCGATAGGTCGAAAAATCTTTCTGATGAGAATGTAAGGGAAACGTTTCTGTGCGAAATCGAAACTATTGACAAGTTACGAACGAATTTCGAAAGTGTGTTGGATGATATAAACTCTTTGGAATTAAAATTAAAACCGCAACAACAAATTAATTATCAACCTCTTAACGCGTTTGAAGACTTGTACTGTCGCGTTAAACGGGCAGCGAAGTCATTAATTGTTGTACCGCAGAATGTAGGCAGCGACTTCAGAGGTGGCAGGCCCAGATTGCCGCCAATTGAATTGCTCGAGTTTAACGGTGATATAAAAACCTGGCCGTTGTTTTACACGACCTTCAAAAACACGGTTCATGACAATCCCATTTTAACAGACTCTGAGAAGTTGCATTATTTAATTGGTAAATTGACCGGCAGGGCGCAATCAGTATTTGCAGGCATCACTCCGTGCGCCGAAAATTACTCTGTCATTCTGGATTCGCTGATAAGTAGATACGAAGATAAGCGACAACTCGCTTCTTCATACTTTGATCAAATCTTTGAGATGAAACCTCTGACTTCCGCGAACGCTTCCAGTCTTGAACAATTTCTCGATAAATTCGTAACGTCAGTTTCCGCGCTAAAGAATTTAAAAATCGATAATATTTCGGATCTTATATTTTTGTATACTGCTTTAAAGAAGTTAGATTCCGACACCGCACGCGCTTTCGAGCTGACCAATAGTGGCACTGACATACCACAGTTCGACACCTTAGTGTCATTCGTTCGCAATCATTTGAAAATATTGCAACGCGCCTCTTCCGCGTCAAAACATGAAGCTACGAAGAAGAATGTTGATCGCGGAATGAATGCGCCGTCGAAGCCACTTAAGTCAACGCATACTTATGTAAATACTACTCCCGCATCCCCGCACGCTTGGTGCGCTCTGTGTAATTCGCAACACGAACATTTGTTTAAATGTCCGGGTTTTCATAAAATGACACCTACCGAGCGTTACAAATTTGTTAAATCGCATTCATTTTGCGTCAATTGTTTAAGCAGCCATCATCGCACACTCAGTTGCAACTCTAATACGCAATGTCATAAGTGTAACCATAAGCATCACACGATGTTACACTTTGACCATAAAAATGCCGCATCCAAAGTGAGCACACTCGACGACACACCGCCGCCGCCACCGGCGCCGTCCGGCGTGGCGACCGCGCCGCGCGTAAACAAATCGGTGTCTCCTTTCGAGAAAGGCGCGGGATTGGGTTCGTTGGGGAAAGAAGGCCCACCGCACGTTGTTTCTCGCAGTGGGGATGTATCGTTATGCGCACTTAATAATCACAATAACGACGTTGTGCCTGTGCCCACCACTGTTTTGCTCGCCACTGCAAAGATTATTGTGGTCGATGCCAATGGCAAAGAACATTATGTTCGAGCATTATTGGACAGTGCTTCTCAAAGCAATTTTATAACGCGTGAGTGTTGTGATCGCTTAGGATTCAATGCTCATCGAACGCCGGCATGTTCTGTTGTAAAAGGCATAGGAGGTTCGTCTAAAACTACTCAGGGTTCTGTAAGAGTCAAGTTTTACTCATGCGCCGATCGAAACTCGGAGTTTGATATGGACTCCTTAGTCGTAGATAAAATAACTGAACGCTTACCGACCGTGAGTATCGACACTTCGCTTCTGTCGCATCTGAAGGGCTTGCCTCTGGCCGATGATACGTATGACATCCCCGGTGCTATAGATGTTCTAGTTGGCGCTTCGATTTTCCCGCAGCTCATCTTATCCCGCAAGGTCCAAGGTGAATCCGCACACGTCGCGCCTTACGCGATGGAAACAGTATTAGGGTACGTGATCGTAGGCTCCGCGCCCGCTAAGTTAAATATTTGTTCATATACCACTGTTGCGTGCCACTGCATCGCTGCCGATTGTTTAGAGCCTGTGATCCGCAAGTTCTGGGAACTAGAAGAGGTAAATGTTTCGCCGATTCTGAGCCCCGACGATAAGGAGTGTGAGGATATTTACACTCGCACTACCACACGCAGTGTAGATGGCCGCTATACGGTCGCACTCCCCTTCAAGGGTGACGTATCTTCCCTCGGAGACTCCCGGCGTAGAGCTGAGAGGTGTTTCCTCGGCCTCGAGCGCCGAATGCAGACTTCACCTAAATTGAAGCAAGCCTATGATGACGTCATTCGTGAATATTTAGAGAAAGAATATATCTCAGCCGCACCTCCTGACACAGAAGAAAATATTAATGCACCTTCTTATACAATACCGCACCATGGAGTTATAAGGGAGGACAAACTCACCTCAAAATTGCGCGTCGTACTCAACGCTAGTGCTGCGACTAGCACATCTGTGTCTCTCAATGACATCTTGTATAATGGACAGAATCTACAGGGAAATCTGTTTAACATTGTTGTTAATTTCCGCCTGTTTGCCGTTGCGCTCTCAGCTGATATTAGGCAGATGTTTCTTTGCATCGGTGTCCGCGAATGTGACCGCAGATTCCAAAGAATTTTATATCGGTTTTCGTCTGACGAACCAATTCAGGTTTTTCAATTCAACCGTGTGTGTTTCGGCCTTAAGTCGAGTCCATATCACGCACTTCGCACTATAAAGCAACTCGCTTCCGATGAGGGCGAAACTTTCCCGAAGGCTAGCGAAATTGTTCGGACTGGGCTTTATATGGACGATTTTGTCTATAGTCTTGATAGCGAGGACGAGGCTATAGCTACGGCTACCCAAGTTATTTCCTTAATGAAAGCGGGACAATTTGATCTTGTAAAGTGGACAAGTAATTCGCAAACGGTTTTGAATTCAATTCCACCTTCACACCGCCTCTCTTCCGTTAAGGAATTTGACGAATCCGATGCTCATAAGGTGCTAGGATTGTGTTGGTCACCGAGCTCTGATCAATTCAGCTTAAAGGTTTGTAAACCTGATGAAAAAATGTACTAAACGCACTATTTTGTCTTGCGTGGCAAGGTTGTGGGATTTGATGGGCTTTGTAGCTCCCGTGATTTTATCCGCCAAACTCCTTATCAAGGAACTGTGGCTTTCCAATTGTGACTGGGAGGATGCTCCTCCTGAAAATATTGTATCTTCATGGTCCCGCTTTAGAGAAGAGCTCCCCTTACTTGAACAAATCAAGGTACCACGTCATGTTGACATTACAGCTGGAAGTGTGGTGAGCATCATCGGCTTCGCTGATGCTAGCGAAAAAGCTTATGGCGCAGTGGTTTATTTCCGTGTTGAAAATGAAGGTGACAGCACTGTACACCTCATTGGTTCCAAATCCAAGGTCGCACCCCGTAAGGTCGTTTCACTAGCTCGTCTTGAGCTTTGCGCGGCGCTTTTGCTTGCAAAGTTAATTAACAATATAATAGACGCTTGCAGCAATCGCGTTAAAATTCAAGCTGTATACGCATTCTCGGACTCCACGGTGGCTCTGTGTTGGATTCACGCTTCGCCCCACAGGTGGGATACCTTTGTCGCGAATCGGGTTTCCGGGGTTCAGTCATTGTTGTCTCCGGAAGTGTTTCGTCACGTGTCTGGCTCGAGTAATCCCGCTGATTGTCTCTCTCGTGGTCTTACTCCCGCACAGATTATTGACCATCCGCTGTGGTTCCATGGCCCTGCCTGGATCACATGTGACCCGATAGAGTGGCCCGTTGCCACATTTAACCCGTCGACTATTTCAAACCCGCCGGAAGAGAAGAAACATTGTTTGGTTACGTCCGTTCCGCAGGAGGAATCTCCTATTATTTCTATGGCAAGTCGCATCTCTTCTTGGTCTAAGCTGTTACGCTGTGTCGTCTATGTCTGTCGTTTTATAAAATTGTTACCTCGCCGTGAGTTTATAACCGCCGCAGACTTGGAATATGCAGAACATACAGTTTTTCGTTATTTACAGGCTTTATGCTTTTCAGACGAGATTTTCAAATTGCAGACTGGAAGGTCTTGCAGCCGCGCCTTTCAGCGACTTAAGCCGTTCTTACAAAATGGTCTTATTAGAGTTGGAGGTCGTTTAACTAACTCAGAATTGAGTTTCGAGCAAAAACATCCCATTATTTTGCCGCGCAAACATCATATATTAGATTTGTTGGTGGACTATCACCACAAAGTCAATTGCCACGCAGGTCCCGATCTGCTTATGTCAATCTTACGTCAAAGTTACTGGATCTTGTCCGCCCGCAATTTGATTCGCAACAGGGTACACAAATGCATTCCTTGTTACAAGCTTCGTCCTAAACCAACTTTTCCGGAAATGTCAGATCATAAATCGTGCCGTGTCGTACAATCCGCTAAGCCTTTCGTGCATACAGGCACCGACTTCGCTGGACCTTTGAAGGTCACCGTTACCCGTGGCCGTGGTATACGGTCTGCCAAGGCATATGTTTGCTTATTTGTCTGTATGACAACACGCGCTGTTCATATTGAATTAGCAGGCGATCTCAGCACGGCGAGCTTTATGGCAGCTTTTAAACGTTTCTTGTCTCGTCGCGGTCCTGTAGATCGTATGTATTCGGACAATGGGAAAAATTACGTTGGCGCGAAACGAGTTCTTTCCGAACTTCATGCCTTTTTGAGTTCGAAGCATTTTAATACAGACTTTGCCCACGTATTAGCTGAAAACCGCATAACTTGGTCACTAAATACACCAGCTGCTAGTCACTTTGGTGGAAATTGGGAAACCAATATTAAAAGCTTGAAGACGCATCTATTCCGTGTCATCGGTGAGCAAGTTTTATCGTTTGAAGAGATGACTACTGTCCTCGCTCAAGTAGAAGCTATAATGAAGACGCGACCTCTTTGTCGGACGCTCTCTATCGATCCTTCAGAACCTCTTGCATTAACGCCCGCACACTTTTTAAATTTAACTCCACTGCGGTATCTCCCGGCCCTGGATGTAGACGAGGATAGACTTCATATTCTGTCTCGCCATGATTTGCTGGATAAATTAGTACAATCGTTTTGGAAGCGATGGCGAACGGAGTTCCTGCACACATTGCAGTCCCGCGATAAATGGAATACATCAAGTAATCCGATAACTGTAGGTACTGTCGTGATTCTTAATACTGAAAACGCACCGCCACTTCACTGGCCTCTCGGGGTCGTTGAAGAAGTTTTTCCTGCCACAGATGGTGTGGTGCGTGTTGTACGCGTAAAGACTGCGACTGGTTCGTACTTGCGCCCGGTTGTACGTCTGTGCCCTTTACCTAGACATTAGTTTTATGATAGTCGCGTCTTAGGTTAAGTTTAGCATAGTCAACTATTTTTTTGAAGGCGTTCCTTCAAGCCGGGGGGGAATGGTTGCGCCGTTAGAGAAATGTAATAGATAATTCAAATCTTCCCGCGTTTCTTTATTTCCATATGTATCGTTTAAAAAAGTAATATTGTTTACTATGGTAGGGAGCTGATACCCAACTTCCTGCCCACATTTGTATCCTTTTCCCACACACACGCCTACAATATGTGCGCGAGCGAGATGCACGAAGATCGCGCTGGCGAGAAGCTTCCTAAACCCGCCACCAGAGGCGCTGTGGACTTTTTCTTGTGACTTTTGAATTTCCTGTACCCGCGCCCGCAGCAGACATTTTTTCTGACGCAATTTATTAATTTTGGCTAAGACAACCGAAAGTGAATCGTGTAATAATAACTATAACAGCTTATGAACTGTGCCTGCACCAGTGCCATTAGCAGTTTTGGACTCCCATCGCCACCAGCTGAGGTTATCCAGCTGGCCGGGTCCGCCTTGTTTTCGAATACGCAACTGCCGAAAAGTGAAGCCAAAGGTCAGTGTGTTTCTTTTCCTTCCAGGGCTGTCTTTCTATCCCGACCTCAACCGCGGCAGCCCTATCCTCACCCCAGGGTTCAGCTCCACTTTTTCAAATATAAATTAACCGCATACAGTCCAGTAATAATTCACATTTTTGTAACCGCGCCGCCATTCCAAAAAAAGAATTAGCGCAATCGGTTCAGCTGCTCTCGAGATTTGCGCTTACCAACACATTTAGGTATTAATTTTTATATTAAAGAAGAAGAAGAAGATAATATCATAAGTTCCTGAGTGAAAAATGGAACCATGAGGGAGGCCTTTGTCCTGCAGTGGGCGTCAAATGGCTGATGATGGTGATGATAAGTACAAACGAATGCTTCTTCAGGCTTAAATTCTATAGATCTCTGCAATATTGATCAGAGTTCTTTATCTGTTGCCGCTAACGTACACACAGGCATTTTGGCAAAAGGGCGAGGACTTTTAGATAACATAATAATTTGCGTTTTCAACGTCAACTTAGCGAGAAGGAAAATCCATTTTCCCGCGAATTTTCCCTTTGCACAATCTGACTGCTTAGGGTACCGCGGTGAGACAGGGGAGCCCCATCTTAGGGCGCGTTGTGGAGTATCATCTTGATAACGTCGCACGTTGATTAATCTTCTCCGCTTCACAGAAATCATCGCGTAAAAACCGAGGGCAATTTATTTAATGGAATTCAGCTTGTAAATAAGGGGAAAACATTGATCAGATTTGGCTCGGACTGCATCACATAATGGTTAGGTTGAATATATATGGAAGAGGTTGTGATCGTGCTTTTCCACTGTAAAAGGAAATTTCCGGCGAGGCAGATTGTATGCCTAGAGACGGCTGGTCCAACTGTAATTAGTCGGAGGTTATATTTATCGTATGTCATGTGCAAAACTGATTGCGCAAAGCATCAATGTTGGAGTTTAGTGCGCGCGCAGAGTTGACAAGTGCTCGCCACTACACTTCCCTTCAAGACCGTAGCCACGCATAGCTAGGTCTGATAGGAATCGAAGTCTATGGTCTAAAGACTGCAAATGCCAGGAGACGCTGAGTCAGTGGGTCGACTAGCAGTTGTAGGTGTTCGGCGGCTAACAGTCACTTCACCGGCAACAGTACTGGAAGTTAACCGCGAAGAGAATGATTGTCTACAAGTATGTACTCATCACTTAAATTCTCATTATGCATTACGTAGATTCCAAGGCCAAAGTTTAAACTTTTGTGGAGCGGTTTAATCTATCTTCTATCATATAAAAATGAATCGCTGAATGTGTTGGTAAGCGCAAATCTCTAGAACAACTGAACCGATTACGCTATTTTTTTTAAATTATTTCTGAAGTACGAGGATGGTTCTTACGGAGGGGGAAAAAAAAGAATCGACTGCTAGGCGGTACGAAGTTCGCTGGGTCAGCTAGTAATATTATAAAAATGAATCGCTGAATGTGTTAGTGAGCGCCAATCTCGAGAGCAGCTGAACCGATTTCACTAATATTTTTTTTAGAATATTCTTTTAAGTACGAGGAAGGGGATGCCCTTACGAAGAGAAAAATAAAAAAAAATAAAGAATCGACTGTTAGGTGCTACGAAGTTCGCTGGGTCAGCTAGTTATTAATAATAATACTTTACTTTATTAATTTATTTGCTTCTTAATGGATTAATTATATCGTTATTGAATAGTAGTTTCCGGTTTTGCGTTATTTAAAAAAAGATGTGAAATCGACAACACATACACTTTTACATACCTACGTATGTGTGTAGGTAGCCTTTAACGAAACTAATTACAGTGCTTATCAGTTCCGTTACTTTGCAATGGCACAAATATGTAAAGGTTGACCTACTGTCGACCAAACAATGTAGCCAACGACATGAAATGTTTGTTTTTTTCGAGGTTACTTTGTTACGGAACCCAACATATTTAATGCAAAACTTAACTCAGACGGGAAAAGTTTTTCCAGAAAAAGAAAGGGTTCGCGGCAGCGGGCGAATCAAAAAAAGGTTTTCTCGCAGTCTTCGGGGACCTTGAATACAATGAACGCGTAGGTAGGTATTGTAATAAACGTTATTCCTCTTATGTTTGCATTCACTTTATTGAATTATTCACATTTTTCGGGAATTATATTTTGCCCGTTTTCTCCTGTGCTTGTTGTTGGTAACCCACTCAGTCAAATTGAATTTGAATACCTACTCTTGGTACATTTGTATCGTATATGTTTTCGAAACCTCCAGGCAAGGGCTATTATATTTGGCGGGATATAACACTGAATGGCTATTTTTAATTCTACAAATATCCATGTTTTCTTATTATTACTGAGTTTGTATTGTAAAATATGTGATGTTCTAGTTGTTCTAGTTGCAATACCACACGCTAAGTGTGATGGAAAACATCTTGAGGAAACCTGACTATCTGAGGTACCTACCTCCGTGCTTCAAATCGACAATTCGCGCTGGGCACGCGTGGTGATTAAGGCCTCCCACACTCTATTTCTGAGAGATGGCCTGTGCTCTGTAGTGGAACGTATATAGGCTTCATTTCATATATGTATAAATAAGTACTAATTTATACTTAGAAAACAAGTGAAACCGAACCGGGAGTACAAGAATTTTCACTAAACTAGATAATCACATCAAATAAAGACTTTGCTACGACTTTCGAACAGGCTCTTTGATTTGTATAAGCAAGGCAATATGTATAGTATTTTCTAAGGTTAACACGAGTACTAGACATATTTAAAAATGTTTTATACGGATTTCACTTGTTTATTATATATAATTTTTTTTCCGAAACGTCGGAAAATTGTAAAAAAATAACGAGTGAAATCCGTATAAAACAGTTTTAATTAAGGCAATAGGTGTTATATGTCTTTATTTGGTAGTCTACGTAGCAACAGCAATAACATGTCATTCCAATGGAATAATACGCACAAATCGGGCTTTTTCGCGGGAAATGCCTATTTACATTTCCCACGAAAAGCTCGATTTGTAGGTACCTACCTACCTGTTCACGCGAGAAGCGTGTGAACGCTACACTTTCCTGCAGGCGAAGCAGAGATGAAGCAAAGGCAAATGTGCACGATGTCGCCCCACCTACCGCAACAATTAAAGCGCGAACGGTTGTGTCGGGACACCATTCTAATTCGAAAATCCATGTAAAAATTACCTCTATTAAAAACAGTTTGCAATCCGAAAACTGTCTAATCATTTCAATGGACTAGCTTGTCCACTACCATTGGGATGCGATTGATCACTATACTACCATTAGTGTGAATGAATCGACCATTGCCGGCAGTCGTTATCAACCCTTGTATGTCCCCACTGCTGGGGCACGGGTCTCTTCCTGCATCGCAGAAAGGTTAGGTCTTACTCCACCACGGGGGCCGAGTCCGGGTTAGTGGAGGATTGTAAGACAGTGGCGGGCCTTACTGTCAGAAGTTATCAAGCCGCCCATAAGGCCTTTGACATGGCTTGACGACTGCCATTATATGACAGCCGGCACCAACGGCTTTACGTACCTTGCGAAGCACGGAAGCGCTCGGAAAAATGCCACTAGCGGTAGTCACGGGACGCTTAACCAAGTGATTGATTCCAATCACTCGGTTCGCCTAGGCCAGGAGCGCTTGCCGGCGGTAACTTATAGTAATAAAGTAAAAGTAACTTAAACCGATTTTTAGTCAGTGCCTAACGTAACTTATACTTGTTAAAGTTGAAGTTGAAGTTGTAGAACATTTTATAAATAATAAAAACTGGAACGATTTCAACTGTGTGTTTTATTTACAATGGGTTTTATTAATAATATAAAGCGAAAACTTGATAAAAAACAGAATAAGCAGGTAACGGAAGATTTATGCAGTCGGTTCTGGTTGAAATGTTAAGTAGTAGTGCCAAAAAGTCAAAGAAATATAAAAAAATGGTGTCAAGAGGTTTGCACCATTACATACTTATTATTTTAAGTTACCGTGGGCACTGAAAATAGTGAAAATCAGCGTTGAGGCTGAGGGCTCTCTTCCTTAGCACAAAGGTGAGTCAGCGTCGTGCTGAGGAAGAAAAAAGCAGTGGAAAAAAAATCACTATGACCTCCTTCAGCAATCTTTCCGATTTAAGGTTGCCTGGAAGAAATTGCTATCAGCAATAAGGCCGCCAATTGTACCTCTTCTTTTGTAACTGTTGTCTCTGTAATTATTTTCTGGTGTGTACAATAAAGAATATTCTTATCTTATCTTATCTTATGACCTGTTCTGACCCTAATCTAACGTTATGGTTGTCTCACTTTTTCTTCAACTCCATCGTACCTAAGTTGTCTGGAAGAAACTGCTTTAAGCTATAAGGCCAATTGTACTGTATCTTTCTGATAATTTTGTCTTTGTTTTATCATGGTGTACAATAAAGAATATTGTTATCTTATCTTATCTTATGACCTGTTCTGACCCTAATCTAACGTTATGGTTGTCTCACTTTTTCTTCAACTCCATCGTACCTAAGTTGTCTGGAAGAAACTGCTTTAAGCTATAAGGCCAATTGTACTGTATCTTTCTGATAATTTTGTCTTTGTTTTATCATGGTGTACAATAATAGTACATTACACAACTAGGGTGGTAATACAAAGAAAGGCCGAGATCGCAGAAGTTTGCGGCCCGAGCTGCAAGCGAGGGACGTAAATATGCGATCGAGAGCTTTCTTTATTACCTCCCGTGTTGTGTACATCATTTTATGTCTACACTTGGCCAAAAAGCCACTTTATTGCCAGGTGTGGCATAAAGAATATTATTATCTTATCTTATGTATGTGTCTTGTTGCTCTTTCCTTCTTTTCTTTTCTTTCTTTCTGTTTAATATGACTATTGAACAACTACGCATTTAAGAGATTCGTCCCTCTGGAAGCTGATTCTCGACCATGCGAATTGAACGCGTAGATGCAACATATTCAATGAATTAGACATTTGTCGCATAAAAATCAGTTTTTTGTCTTCTCACAAAGTCGTATGCGCAAATTTGCTAATAAATTTTGCTCGCCTTGAGGTGTCATAATCGTCGTCAGGCTATACTAGTCTACTGCTGGACATAGCCCTCCCCTAAATAGCGCCACGTTGTGCTGTCATAGGGGGTAATGCCCATAATCATCACGCTGGGCATTCGGGTTGGGGATCGCATATCGGTGGAATTGTACTGCAGGGGGCGCTGCTGCTTACCCCCGGTTTGTGTCCCTTAGTCGCCATATACGACACCCGCGGGAAGAATTTGGTTGGTGCTATTCTCTAGGCCGACACCACACAGCACCACACAGTGTCGTAATATCGCATGGTTATCACCATGCGACTTTGTAAAATTCAAGTCAAGTAGTAAAATTTATCATAAGAAAACGAAAATGTATTTCAAATGTGTGTGGAAGGGCCGGTAAGGGACGTCCCACGAGGACATAGTTCGACCAACAAGGGGAATATATAAAGTACCCGGAACTGGCGTGCGGTGCATTCAACGGCTAATGAACGTTGACGAAGCGAAGTTATCTGTCACAGGATTGGCGAGCACACGACGCCTTTGAGTCGTATACGAATTATTTGCTAATGAAGTAAGAATTGGCTCCCTTGTCGTTCACAAAATACGCGAAGACGCTCAATCCACGTTGTCTGGCTGTAGCTTAGAAATGTCTAGAGTGATGCTAAACGTACCCCTATCCGTCCCTGTCAGAAATAATGACACGTGATTTGTGGAAAAAATGTCTCACCTCATTTTCTTGGTGTGGGAATTCTTTACCGTGATGCTGAGCCCTGGTTGTAATGTGTTTACCTACTTACTTTATCATGATCATCAGAAAGGCTTACTTTGCTTCCACGATAAAGGCGAGTGCTAGAAACCTACCACATTCGTAGCAAGTATAAAAAAATGTAACAGTCTTACAAGACAACGAGAAGACCTTTTTTAAAAACCTATTTAGAGGCTAAAAATTCCACCCATGCCGGGATTCGAACCCGCGACCTCTGGCTATCCGTGCCAGCGCTCTTTTCAACTGAGATAATGGGCGACTCACCGGCATCAGTGAAATTTCGAACCTCTTTACACTATTCTCTGTATTACGTACAGGCAGCGAATAGTGTAGCCCTTAGCACGGGTTAGTGCATTAAAAATAAAAATAGTATAAACGATAAGACCGCCATAACTTTACTTAGATTTAAGAAATCATAGTTGTATTATTTTTCCTGGATGTGCAATAAAGTGTTCTCTATCTATCTTATATATAGATAGATAGAGAACATTTTATTGTACATGAAAATTAAAATTGCACAGATTTTCTTAACCTAAGAGTACAGACGGCGGCTTCATCACTAAAAGTGACCGAAAATAAAAAGTGATCAATAGTCGATTTCACTAAAACACTCTTAGGACGGAGTTGAAGTCTGTTCATGGCAGGAATTTTTGTTATAAACCGGCGGTTACTCCTTCTTAAGAGTGTTTTTGTTGCATTTATAAACAAGATTTGGTGAATAAGACAAAAAAATTGAGAAATATCAGCCCCTAAAAAAAGGCTTTGTTGAATTAATTTTTCGCACAGGCACAACATAGGTAAACTTAAGTAATTATTCTACCAGCGGGTAAAACCATCAGAGGTCATATCTCTGTTAGGTAACATTCGAGGCTAAAGACTTATAGCGTTTTCCGCGAGTCTTTCCCCCAAAATTCCGCACAGCAAAGCCACCTTTACATTTTTGTACAAAAGTCGCCGGTAACTATGCACCACAATCCTGTAAAGGTTAGTGTGCTGTCGACTGGATGGAAGAAAACACGTTAGTCCCGCAATCCATCCTCAGGAACAAAATCCACAAAAGTCAAGAGGTTAACTCCTCACCGCTTACAGTACCAAAGAAATCCCTGTTTATATATAACTGCCTCTAAAGAGGTGATACAGGGTGAACGTAACAGGATAAAGCAGGATTCTAGAAGTAGTAGTTGACGAAGTAGAAGATAGTAGTTTAAAGTAGTTATACATGACATGCGCAACTATTTACATACATACATACATACATACATACATACATACATACATACATACATACATACATACATACATACATACATACATACATACATACATACATACATACATACATACATACATACATACATACATACATACATACATACATACATACATACATACATACATACATACATAACTGACAACCGTTGGAGTAAACGTGTTCTTGAGTGGAAACCGCGACTCGGCAAACGTAGTGTAGGACGCCCTCCGACCAGGTGGGATGGCGATATGCAAAAAACTGCCGGCAGATGCTGGATGCGGCAAGCTGAAGACAGGGCGCTATGGCGCTCATTAGGGAAGGGCTATGTCCAGCAGTGGACTACATAATATAGCCTGAAGAAGACGAAGAAGATACAGAACCTCACGCCTGTATACCAGAGGGATAGGCAGACACCAGAGACAGCCACTTGCTATGATCTTGACAGATCACCTTCGCTTCATTAACGTTCATAAATCGTTGCATGCACGCACGCCGGTTCCGGGCACTTTTTATCTTCCCCTTTGTTAATACTTCCCAAATAAATGTAAACATTACCTTAACACCCGACTTTTTTGCCATATTCTTTTTAATGCACTACCCCGTGCTAAGGACAATTTTAAAAACCTATTTAGAGGCTAAAAATTCCACCCATGCCGGGATTCGAACCCGCGACCTCTGGCTATCCGTGCCAGCGCTCTTTCCAACGAAGCTAATAGGTGACTCACCAGCATCAGTGAAATTTCGAACCTCTTTACAATTTTATTTTATAGATAGATAGAGATAGATACCACTTTATTGTACATAAAAATGGAAATTACACAGATATTTCTTAACCTAAGAGTACAAACGGCGGCCTTATCACTAAAAGTGATCTCTTCCAGACAACCTTTATTTTATTAACAACACTACCTACCTACTATCAGCAATAATAACACAGCCCTGTATAACGAGTGGTCGGTCATCCGTCAGCTCTCGTCCGGTCGCCGGAATGTAATCAAGACATTCGTCACCGGATCTAAGGAACGCATTTTATTTGGGGACCGCAATTGAGCTTCGTGGTCGCAGCGGGGATCAGAATGATTGTTAGGTAGGTCCTTAGGAAGATAGATAAAAACTTGGTACATTTATTTACGCTAAGACCACAATCACACCGGTCGTTGGTGCCGGCTGTCATATAATGGCAGTCGTTAAGCCATGTCAGAGGCCTTATGGGCGGCTTGATAACTTCTGACAGTAAGGCCCGCCACTGTCTTACAATCCTCCACCAACCCGGACTTGGCCCCCGTGGTGGAGTATGGCCTAACCTTCCTGCGATGCAGGAAGAGACCCGTGCCCCAGCAGTGGGGACATACAAGGGTTGACGAAGACCACAATCAGGGCGAAGTTTCATAAAACTACAGTTTATGGGTTACTTTGAAAATTTGATGTTGATCCTGGCTACCCATAGCACAGGGAATCCTGGGTTTGGGAGCCATGTTTTGGAACCGTTTTACATTAAAGTTTTTTAATTTTCATTTCATTTTCATACACTATGAAGTTGACTAAGTCCAAAATAAAGGCTGGCTTGCACCACTTTCTTAAGCGTGACTTAAGTCACAACTGAATTACTCAAACACTGCTTAAGCCACATTTAGGGTCGTGCCATTTAAATTGAATTTTGTAAGAATAATTTGAGATACACATCGAAAAAGGTGGTGCAAGTCAGCCGTGCAATGGCAGTCCGCTACGTATTTAGTAGAGCTTGGACATTATTTTGAACGATTTTTTGTAGAATGTTTTCTTTATTTTATTTAATCCTGAATAGCATTTGTAGGGTTCCGTAGATGGGTTGCCAAACGTGAATCTTTTTCTTTGCCTTCGCTGTCCGTCTGTCCGTCCCCTTTCGACCTTTAAAGGGCTATTTATCTTTGGAACGGCCATAGGTAGCTTTTTGAAATTTTTACCGTAAACACAATCAGGGAAAATTTAAAATTCCTACCTATTACAGTTTCGAAGATTTAAAGATAGAGAGTATTGCGGTGGATTAGCAAACAAATGATATAATTTAAAAATGTAGTGATCTCCACACAACAAACGTAATTATGCTCTATCATAAAAGCGGTAACCATACAAGCCTCAAACTTGACAAGCACGCGTCGGACTCACTCAATACTTTAGTAACTTCACTATGTATCAATTTCAATGGATATTAGTTCTACCACCGGACGCGATTAAGCGTAACTGGTAGGTACGGAACACGCACTTGGTTGGTTTTGTTTTCTGATATTTTCCATTCACTGCGGGCATATACGTATGACTTCGTTTTAATTTCAAAGCTACGTACATTTGCAAATTCGAAGTCGCAATATCACATGCTAACTGTGAATGAAAACATCGTGAGTAAACCCGCGGCTTGTTTGGCTCCGCACGTATTGACTAGTCTTTCCTGAGGGCTAGCTGTCAGGATGTTCTAGGTGCTGGGCTAGCCTAGACCATCTAAAACCGTGTTCCAGGCGAGTACGAGCATCCGAGTGGTCCCTTCACCCGTCTAATGTGGGTGAAGATGCCACTGTACGCTGTATAAATCATCTCATTACATAGAAGGAAAGGCCAATGTATTCATTCAGTGTTGTAATTTTAAACACCTTAATTATCATATGATGTCGAGACATGCGTTGGCCAGTCAGCTAGATAATTATGTAAATTTAAGCGCCCGGATCTAGGCGGAATAATCAAGACCGAACTTTAGATACGTTCGTTTGAGGAGTCAATTACTTATTATTTCTATGGTCACCTTGATGTTTTATCTATGTACCTGTTTGACTACAAATTAATTAAGCGATTCGCGAATTCTTTTGGAAGGCGAAGACAAAAACGACCCGGAATCGGCGTGCGTGCATGCAACGACTTCTGAACGTTGTTGAAGCGAAGGTGATCTGTCAGGATCGTCGCTAGTGTCAGTCCCTGGTCACCTACCCCTCTAAGATACAGACGTGAGGTTATGTTATGTTTTCAATCTCTTGATCTCGTGATCCCTTGCCATATGAATCCAGGGATCTTTCACCGGCTCAACTATATAGAATAGAATAGTCACGTTTATTTGGTACCATTATAAAAAATAAAACATATAATCTAGATATTTAAGAACTAGGAATTGGCTGAGCGGGGGCCATTTGGTGCCAATATATATATATATATATCGGGCTGTTGGTCTGCCCACTAACCGAATTAATTAGTAAACTAATTAGTCCTTAATGGTGTGCAATTTTTATTTTATTTTATTTTTTATTTATTTTTATGTAAGGTGAAGAAACAGATACAAGTACAGATAAAATTTAACAACAAACGGATATAAATAGACATAAAGTAGGTAGGTACTGCATCCTTAGACCTTCACACTAAGAAGTAATGTTATATTAATAATAAAAAAGTGACGCTAAAACAAAAGATACTGTAAATTAGTGTTATCTAGCAAAAGATGCCTTCCTCTACAACTTAGTTTGAACCAAAGTGAGCTTACAAATTCCTTTTAATTGATTTATACACAAAAAAGGCGAAATAATTGTGACAAATTACATGTTACGTTGGAGGACAAGATACCACTAAAGTATAGTGTGTACTTAAGGTTCCCATTGATACGTGACATTTATACTACTTATGAAGTACTACTTACTAATACTAGTCGCCAAGAGCATCCTGCCCACCTGACTTTTAAATGCATTACGTGTCAAGTTGAAGAAGTCTACATCTGTGAGGTTCTCGTTATAGAACTTGCACATTCTACGTATGGGAGCTCGATGGCCAGAGTTGGTCCTGACGGGGTTAAAATGGAAAAGAGCCTTTGATCTGGTTGAGCGAACCGGAATACGGTAGTCTATCATAGGAAGTAGTTCCAGGCAGTTATAATGATTCATGCATATATTGCGTAGCGTGACAGCATCCTGAATGCTTCGGCGTGTACTGAGGGACATGAATTTATATTTCGCCAAAAGGTCATTGTAAGAGAGTCGAGGTCTTTTAAAGCGGTAGTTAACGGCTCTGAGAAACTTTTTCCCGCAACCATGTCTCTGTTAGTATGATTATGTCGTAGTCGTTAGCAAGCACGTTTAGACGCAACGATATTAGTTTACTACGTAATCCGCCACAATTCTGATAGTAAATGTTTAAGTCGTTGTTAATCATCGCGTTGTGGAATTGGGGGGCTGATAGTGATTATCCACTGAGTGTGTCACTGTGCTAAGTAGTTGGATATAGAAAAAATCGGTAGTAAATAACGATAGAAATGTAGAGGTGTATGTTTCCTGTTTGTTTGTGTATTTTGGCTGACGGCGTTTACAGTAGTATAAGAAGACTGTGCATATTGTAGTAGATTCGTGTGTGATTTTACTTAGGATAAATTGGTAATGCTTCGTGTAGAGAATGTAATAGAGTTGTAACCATTGAAAATAGCAAAAAGTCAGGTAGGGAAGGTTGCATGCAACGACAGTAGACTTGGTCACAGGTCGTACGACAATAATTATATAGTAAAGTAGTCAATCGAATTTGGACAGGTCACTATCGCTTCTAATGTAGAGCACACGGCTGTTGTCAGTTTTGCGGGCTTTAATTGTGGCGTCCTTTACCCACACATGCTTGAAATCTGCTTCCTTTGCCAGCTTTCTGGCCTTTGAATAGAGGATTTTGTTTTTCAATGTCAAGTGCTCATTAATATAGATCTTCTGACCATGATTATCTTGTGGACCGCTGCTGGCCGACGGACTGCCACCTGCAGCCAGCTGTAGTTGTCCGTAAGTAAAACCTCGGCGAGATCGAGCGGCCGCAATAATGTCGTTCTTAGCTTGTTTGGAAGCTAAATGCAGAATTATATTCTTTGGCCGGTCGCTTTTTGTGTTCTGAGCGACTCGATGGACATCTTTTATTGAGTTAATAGGAATCGGTGAGCCTATAACTGAGCCGAGAGCTTGCACTAAGTGTATCAAGTTTTCACTTCTTTTCTCCGGAACATTTTGAATCTCAATATTATAGTTGCGGGACTTTTGTTCGAATTCGTCCACCTGGTTCTGCAGCAAGTCGAGATCTTTGCGTAATAAAGAATTCTCCGAATTTAACTTAATATTGGCTTCTTGAAGGGACGAGACAGTTTCTGCCAACTTGCTCCATTTCAAGTCTAAATCGGCTTTAAGACTTTCTATCATACTTTTCAGAGTCTCAAAGTTGTTGTTCATTGTCCCCATTATGTTTCCAGCGTCGATATTAACAATTGACGACATCGGTTCACTCACTGCATTCAAGATAACGGGAAGTGGGCTACTTATTTTGGATGTGGGCTTTGTTGCCTTGCATGTAGGACATCTCCATTTGCCCTTATTCATCGGCAATATGTTTTTGAAGTCTGTCTCAGACATTTTGACGCAGACAGGGTGAAATGAATTACTGCAATTTTTACATTTAAGAAGATCTTCGCCCCTAACCGCTCTTTTGCATTCATAGCAGTTCATATTTACTGAGATATAAAAGTGAACTTCCTCTTTTAATCAAATACGGAAAAACTGCCCTCTAGGGTCGAGTAGAAGAACTAGTTTTTTGTGATTTCGAAATTTGGATTGATAGTGGGTATTTAATAAAATATGTACGGGTTCACTTTTGAATTAAATGCTCAATAACTTACTGGTATGTCCAGAAAACACTTGCACTTTTGACTCACAGCTTCATAAGCACCAATGCACTCAATTTGTAACGCGGGACAACCTTTAACTATTTCTCACAATTAAATTCGTAAGGAGCAATTTGCAAAGAAGTATTCTCATAAGCGCCACCTAGCGAAAAAAAAGCAATGAAGAGTTATCTATCTGTCTGTCTAATCAGTCCATAAACCGAGCCCGGGTAGGACTCTTCACTTTTACGCCACCCCGTCCGGTCCTCTACTAGCCTCTTCCAATATTTCCCAGTCACCGTCACAATTCTGCTGTTTTGCACCGCTAAATAAATAAATATAAAGAATTCACTCGTTCACGCAAAGAGATTTTGTCAATAACCAATCCCTCTTCGACGGCAAAATGCTTTTAAGGTAACCTAGTACCTACATTTTTCTTTTCACGCGTCTAAGCTCTGATAATATTGCTATCGGCTTAGCATCCATCTTCAAAGAGTTCCGTGTGTGAATCCGCTCCCCTCCATAGATCCGTGGCCTCCGGAGGGAGTGCGGTGTACCAAGAAAGAATGATCACATTATAACGTTTGACGAATGAGCCTGTTTCGTCACAGTAGGCTTCTTAACAGAGTTGTGATGTACGAAAGGCTTCATTTTGCCCAAGGGTTGAAAAATGGTGAGCCGTTGATGCCGGCTGTCATGTAATGGCAGTCGTTAAGCCATTTCAGGGGGCTATGTCCAGCAGTGGACTACATAATATAGCCTGAAGAAGAAGCCACATCAGAGGTCTTATGGGCGGTTTGATAACTTCTGACAGTAAGAGTCGCCACTGTCTTACAATCCTTCACTGCCTTACAGTAAGGCTCGCCACTGTCTTACAATCCTCTACCAACCCGGACTTCGCCCTAGTGGTGGAGTATGGCCTAACCCTCCTACAATGCGGGAAGAGACCCGTGCCCCAGCAGTTGGGACATGCAAGGGTTGATATCGATAAAAATGGATTTAAACATTCTGGGAAAACTCTTTAAACATATAGAGAGTTTAAGTTGGAGAGTGTTTTAGAGTACCTAAATAATATGTTATTATTATCATCAACCTATTACGTCCCCACCGAGGGACACGGGTCTCTTCCCTGAGGAAGGTATAGGCTATACTCCACCACGGGGCTAAGCCCGGGTTGGTGAAGGATTGCAAGACTAGTGGCTGGTCTTACTGTCAGCGGTTTCGTATTTCGCAAGGCACGTTAAGCAGTTGGTGCCGGCTGCCATCGATAATGTATTTTTTATTAGTATAAATAGTACTCTTATTGACTCGTGATGCTCTTACATACTATATGCAGAGGATCATTGTTTCTTGCATAGTGATTTTACACACTAACTGTTAAGACAGTCATCTGAAGGATGCGGCCCAAATAGCCTGAACATACCGCATACCAGTTTCTCAAGTAGAGACGGACAATTCACATACATCACACAATCAGTCGTAGTATTAAGAACAAGGAAGAACGGACGGACATTGAAGAACGGACAATTGACAACGTTTAAATTTTTTTGCATACGTATTTTACTGTTTTAAAGGAAACTAGATACGAAAAAAAACGAACAGTATTTTTTTTTTCGGAAATTCGATGATTTTCAATCATAATTTTCTGTTTGAATTTCGTCTTATTCTAAAAGGACGTAACCGCCAAATGACTTCACACATACGGCTTACTAATACTAACACCCTTGCCGCCTTTTTAAAAACCATTGGAATTAAGGAAAGGAAAAGTAATTCCGACATGACATTTGAATGAAATTGAAAATGACATCTGTCATATCATTTTAATATTAGGCAACGGTACCTCCTCATTCCACCGTATGTGTGACGTCATCACACAATTCTTGGTTTTTATTTATTTTCTCTGAAATTAAGCAATAATAAAAATTCTAAATATTTTTTTAGTAAACAAGATAGCAAAATTAAGAAACGGTATTTATAGTTTTGCGCGTTGTAAAATATAAAATGTTGTAAATTCACACACATCACACAATCAGTCGTACTCGTACTCTGAAGACAATAAATACTCTTTGTGTCTTCGTCAGACCTTTTGTATTTTAACTTCATAATGTTTCGATCAGGATGTCTTGATAACGGATGGGACGCGCGTGTCATGGTAACCCCTCTCTTAAATCTGTGATGAATTGACTGTTTCTGTATCGATGTTTGGGGTATTTTAAAAAGAAGACTGAAAACCAACCCCCGAAAGCAGGAAATTGCGAGAATGGTAATTCTGTGATGGTATTATTCTTCGACTTCGTTCGCTTGGACATCGGATCAGAATATTTAACAATCCAGGAGTGAATAATCCATTTATGCTATAAATCTTTAATACAAAGCACTATAATAGAACTATATACAAATATATTGTATATAGTTCTTTAATACAAAGAACTATATACAATATATTTGAATTATATGGTCAAGCTAAAGATGTCCAACCGTGGATGGGAAAATTAGTGTTTTGCGCTTTCCCATATTCTCAGTCCCTGTCAGCAAAAGAAAATAATGACATCCATAGCTTGAACATACACATTCACCATTTGACATGTCGTCATAGTGACATATCATTTTTTGATCTTAACAAATTTGTTAAGAATTACTTTTTGACGCGAGATACTGTGTACCTCACGAAAAATAGTCGACGTAAGTTAGCTACTTTGTTAGCTTACAATATTTTTGACTCTGTGGTTATAGGAATTATAACACAACCTGATAGGAATGACAACCGTGTTACTAGTATTAGTAATAATTCAACAGCGGGCTCAAACACACAGTCAGTGGCTTTAAACTGCCATCGCAGACAAAGGAAAACCCTAAGTTAGGTATCAATTTAGTTGCACAAAATATACAGGGTTTTTCCGGCAAAGACAATTTAATTGAACTATTTTTAGCAGATTTCAATGTAGATATTGTGTGTTTAACAGAACATTGGCTGAAACAATCTGAAATGTCATTTACTCTAAAAGACTATTTAGCAGCAAGCACTTTTAACCGACAACACTCAATAAGATGAGGTTCAATGATCTTTGTCAAAAGTAGTTTGAAAATGAATGAAAGAAAAGATATTGTCAGTCTATCTGTTGAACGTTTAATTGAGATATCGTGTGTGGAATTGGATAGGTATATAGTTATGTGTGTTTATAGGCCGCCACAATCAAATTATAATGAATTTGAATTACTTATGGAGGATGCCTTAAAACGCCTATTCAGTACTACGAAGAGCATAGTGGTGTGTGGGGACTTCAATATAGATTTCTTAGTTCAAGGTCCACTTAAAACTAAACTCGCAAGCCTTTTCAGGTCATATAATTTAGATAATTTATTTACAGAACCCACTAGAACAACTGCTACTAGCGCTACCTGCATAGATAATGTCTTTTGCAATTGTGAATATTTAGATAAAGAAGTCATACATAAATTACAGTCGGACCATAGCGGGCTATGGGTAGTCCTACCGTCAGTACTGGAAGCAAAAAATGCAATGAATTAAATTGTAGGCCAATAACAGAGAAAAAAATTGAATTATTTAAAAGAAATATAAATATAAAGTTAAATTCGTTGAATTTCGATAGCAATGATCCGAATACGTTATATCAAGTATTGTTTTCAACCATATCAAAAGAATTTGAATATGTTTTTAACGTAAAAAAAATTACAGAGTTAAAAAGCGGGTTTTCAGAATGGGCAACGCCAGGTATATATAGAAGTAGGAAAAGGCTTTATGAATTGTATGAAGAAAAACAATTCAATCACGATCCGACGTTCAAAGAGTACGTAAAAAAATATTCAAAAACTTTTAGACAAACTTGTTTAACAGCCAAATCGATTAGTATAAGTAAAAAAATTATGGCGTCTACTAATAAAATAAAAACAGTCTGGCAAGTAATTAACAAAGAAACAGGTAAAACGAGACCTAAGGACCAGGGATTTGCGTTGAAGATCGAAGGTAAGTTAGTTAATTCGAAGAAGGACATAGCAGAAATATTTCAAACTTTTTTTAAAAACATGCCACTGCATATAACGGCTAGCTTAAATTCTTCCTCCCAAATAGCCGATACCTTACTTTTGGAAAGTACAAATCCATGTAAAGTTGACTTCCAATTCTCCCATATAACTACCTTAACTATTGTCAAAACATTTAAAGAGTTAAACTTAAAAAAGACTGAAGATTTGTGGGGGTTATCGGTTAAATTAATATCCACTGTAATCAATATTCTAGCACCTTACCTTGCTTTGATTTTTAATAAATGTGTTGACCAGGGAACCTTTCCCAATCTATTAAAGTTAAGTAAAATCGTACCCTTGTTTAAATCTGGTGATAGTGAAGATCCAAATAATTTCAGACCTATAGCAATACTGCCGGTGCTAAGTAAAGTTTTTGAGAAAGTAATATTACATCAATTGCAAACTCATTTTAGTATAAATAAGCTCTTCCATAAGAAACAGTTCGGGTTTACAAAAGGCCGCTCAACGACGGAAGCAGGCATAGCGTTAGTAAAGCATATCTTTGAGGCGTGGGAGGAGTCGCAGGATGCCATTGGGGTTTTCTGTGACCTTTCTAAGGCGTTTGACTGCGTTGACCACGAAACACTTCTCATAAAATTGCACCGATATGGTTTAAGTAATAAATCACTAAGTCTTCTTCGATCTTACTTAATAGACAGAATTGTAAAGGTTGATATTAATAGAGTTAAATCCTCGGGTTCTGATGTAAAAGTAGGAGTCCCTCTATACTGGGTCCGTTCGTTTTTTTGGTATATATAAATGATTTGCCCTACCTAGTAGAAAAGCTTTCGCAGATAGTGTTGTTTGCAGATGATACTTCCTTAATTTTTAAAGTAAAGAGAGGTATAAGTAATGTAGACGATGTAAACAATGCTTTATCTACTATTCTAAACTGGTTCACTATAAACAATCTGATGCTAAATGCAAAAAAGACAAAATGCATCAAATTCTCACTACCCAATGTTAAAAATGTTGACACGAGTTTAAAAATATCTGGTGAGAGGCTAGAGCTGGTAGAGTCCACGCTTTTTTTAGGCATAACGATAGACTCAAAACTGCAATGGGGTCAGCATATTGGAAAACTGTCGGGTCGGTTGAGTTCAGCAGCGTTTGCAGTCAGAAAAATTAGACAACTTACAGACGTGTCGACGGCGAGGCTGGTCTATTTTAGTTATTTTCACAGCGTCATGTCGTATGGTTTGTTATTATGGGGACGGGCAGCAGATATAGAAACCATATTTGTCTTGCAAAAAAGAGCAATAAGAGCTATTTACAACTTAAACAGTAGAGAATCGCTAAGGGAGCGCTTTAAAGAAATAGGCATTCTTACACTGGCTTGCCAATATATATTCGATAATATAATGTATGTCCGAAAAAATATAACAATGTTTAAATTAAATAGGGACGTTCATAACGTAAACACAAGGAATAGAAACAAGGTTGCTTGTACTAAATCCCGATTAGCCAAGGTAGGCACATCATTTGTAGGTTACTGCGTTCGTTTTTACAACAAAATTCCAGAACGTGTTCTATGCTTGTCTGAAAATAAATTTAAAACTTTCATTAAAAATTCGCTATGTAAGAAGGCATATTATAGAATAGACGACTATATAAACGATCCTAATCCGTGGTAGTAAACCAATTCCACCGCGATTTTATTGTTAAGTATAACTAAGTATAACATATTTTATAATACAAGTGTGTACAGACGACGTGATTGCATATTAATAACTATATGATACCTTATATAACTGACAAAAACTTAACTGCAAGTTTGCTAAAGGTCATTCGAATGGTAGCGTGGTGTTCGGGTCATCTATCTCCCTCCAAAATGGTTGAGACTGATGATGGCTGAGCACTGCGTTATGCTCGTGAACGAGTGCTGTTCGTGTGTCTGGCCACAGCACTTATGTTTTCCCCTATTATTGTGACACATTTGACTAATGCTTAGGCATTTAGGGTTGTTAATGGCAATCATGAAATCTTATTAGGTTTACATATGGCAACTGATGTATTTGGTTTTAAGATGATTTGAGAAAAGATGGTCAGAGTGGAGTTTTTTTTTTCCGCTGCCTTTTTCTCCACTACAATACGGCCCGAAGGCGGCGGCTTACATTTTACATTGTACATTGACATTCAGCAAACAGAATGTAAATTCTTTACGTTGAAATAAAATTATTTGAATTTTGAATTTTGAATTTATACTGGCGTTAAGACTGCCAATTGTATAACATTACTTAGATTTAAGAAATCATGACTCTATTCTTTTTTCTGGTTGTGCAATAAAGTGTTCTCTTTCTACTTATCTATCTATCCATCCATCCATCCGTCCGTCCGTCGGTCCGTCCGTCCGTCCGTCCATCCGTCCGTCCGTCCGTCCGTCCGTCCGTCCGTCCGTCCGTCCGTCTGTCCGTCCGTCCGTCCATCTGTACATCCGTCCATCCGTCCATCCGTCCATCCGTCCATCCGTCCATCCGTCCATCCGTCCATCCGTCCATCCGTCCATCCGTCCATCCGTCCATCCGTCCATCCGTCCATCCGTCCATCCGTCCATCCGTCCATCCGTCCATCCGTCCATCCGTCCATCCGTCCATCCGTCCATCCGTCCATCCGTCCATCCGTCCATCCGTCCATCCGTCCATCCGTCCATCCGTCCATCCGTCCATCCGTCCATCCGTCCATCCGTCCATCCGTCCATCCGTCCATCCGTCCATCCGTCCATCCGTCCATCCGTCCATCCGTCCATCCGTCCATCCGTCCATCCGTCCATCCGTCCATCCGTCCATCCGTCCATCCGTCCATCCGTCCATCCGTCCATCCGTCCATCCGTCCATCCGTCCATCCGTCCATCCGTCCGTCCGTCCGTCCGCCCGTCCGTCCATCCGTCCGTCCGTCCGTCCGTCCGTCCGTCCGTCCATTCGTCCATCCGTCCATCCGTCCATCCGTCCATCCGTCCATCCGTCCATCCGTCCATCCGTCCATCCGTCCATCCGTCCATCCGTCCATCCGTCCATCCGTCCATCCGTCCATCCGTCCATCCGTCCATCCGTCCATCCGTCCATCCGTCCATCCGTCCATCCGTCCATCCGTCCATCCGTCCATCCGTCCATCCGTCCATCCGTCCATCCGTCCATCCGTCCATCCGTCCATCCGTCCATCCGTCCATCCGTCCATCCGTCCATCCGTCCATCCGTCCATCCGTCCATCCGTCCATCCGTCCATCCGTCCATCCGTCCATCCGCCCATCCGCCCATCCGCCCATCCGTCCGTCCGTCCGTCCGTCCGTCCGTCTATCTATCTATCTATCTATCTATCTATCTATCTATCTATCTATCTATCTATCTTTCTGTCTGTCTGTCTGTCTGTCTGTCTGTCTGTCTGTCTGTCTGTCTGTCTGTCTGTCTGTCTGTCTGTCTGTCTGTCTGTCTGTCTGTCTGTCTGTCTGTCTGTCTGTCTGTCTGTCTGTCTGTCTGTCTGTCTGTCTGTCTGTCTGTCTGTCTGTCTGTCTGTCTGTCTGTCTGTCTGTCTGTCTGTCTGTCTGTCTGTCTGTCTGTCTGTCTGTCTGTCTGTCTGTCTGTCTGTCTGTCTGTCTGTCTGTCTGTCTGTCTGTCTGTCTGTCTGTCTGTCTGTCTGTCTGTCTGTCTGTCTGTCTGTCTGTCTGTCTGTCTGTCTGTCTGTCTGTCTGTCTGTCTGTCTGTCTGTCTGTCTGTCTGTCTGTCTGTCTGTCTGTCTGTCTGTCTGTCTGTCTGTCTGTCTGTCTGTCTGTCTGTCTGTCTGTCTGTCTGTCTGTCTGTCTGTCTGTCTGTCTGTCTGTCTGTCTGTCTGTCTGTCTGTCTGTCTGTCTGTCTGTCTGTCTGTCTGTCTGTCTGTCTGTCTGTCTGTCTGTCTGTCTGTCTGTCTGTCTGTCTGTCTGTCTGTCTGTCTGTCTGTCTGTCTGTCTGTCTGTCTGTCTGTCTGTCTGTCTGTCTGTCTGTCTGTCTGTCTGTCTGTCTGTCTGTCTGTCTGTCTGTCTGTCTGTCTGTCTGTCTGTCTGTCTGTCTGTCTGTCTGTCTGTCTGTCTGTCTGTCTGTCTGTCTGTCTGTCTGTCTGTCTGTCTGTCTGTCTGTCTGTCTGTCTGTCTGTCTGTCTGTCTGTCTGTCTGTCTGTCTGTCTGTCTGTCTGTCTGTCTGTCTGTCTGTCTGTCTGTCTGTCTGTCTGTCTGTCTGTCTGTCTGTCTGTCTGTCTGTCTGTCTGTCTGTCTGTCTGTCTGTCTGTCTGTCTGTCTGTCTGTCTGTCTGTCTGTCTGTCTGTCTGTCTGTCTGTCTGTCTGTCTGTCTGTCTGTCTGTCTGTCTGTCTGTCTGTCTGTCTGTCTGTCTGTCTGTCTGTCTGTCTGTCTGTCTGTCTGTCTGTCTGTCTGTCTGTCTGTCTGTCTGTCTGTCTGTCTGTCTGTCTGTCTGTCTGTCTGTCTGTCTGTCTGTCTGTCTGTCTGTCTGTCTGTCTGTCTGTCTGTCTGTCTGTCTGTCTGTCTGTCTGTCTGTCTGTCTGTCTGTCTGTCTGTCTGTCTGTCTGTCTGTCTGTCTGTCTGTCTGTCTGTCTGTCTGTCTGTCTGTCTGTCTGTCTGTCTGTCTGTCTGTCTGTCTGTCTGTCTGTCTGTCTGTCTGTCTGTCTGTCTGTCTGTCTGTCTGTCTGTCTGTCTGTCTGTCTGTCTGTCTGTCTGTCTGTCTGTCTGTCTGTCTGTCTGTCTGTCTGTCTGTCTGTCTGTCTGTCTGTCTGTCTGTCTGTCTGTCTGTCTGTCTGTCTGTCTGTCTGTCTGTCTGTCTGTCTGTCTGTCTGTCTGTCTGTCTGTCTGTCTGTCTGTCTGTCTGTCTGTCTGTCTGTCTGTCTGTCTGTCTGTCTGTCTGTCTGTCTGTCTGTCTGTCTGTCTGTCTGTCTGTCTGTCTGTCTGTCTGTCTGTCTGTCTGTCTGTCTGTCTGTCTGTCTGTCTGTCTGTCTGTCTGTCTGTCTGTCTGTCTGTCTGTCTGTCTGTCTGTCTGTCTGTCTGTCTGTCTGTCTGTCTGTCTGTCTGTCTGTCTGTCTGTCTGTCTGTCTGTCTGTCTGTCTGTCTGTCTGTCTGTCTGTCTGTCTGTCTGTCTGTCTGTCTGTCTGTCTGTCTGTCTGTCTGTCTGTCTGTCTGTCTGTCTGTCTGTCTGTCTGTCTGTCTGTCTGTCTGTCTGTCTGTCTGTCTGTCTGTCTGTCTGTCTGTCTGTCTGTCTGTCTGTCTGTCTGTCTGTCTGTCTGTCTGTCTGTCTGTCTGTCTGTCTGTCTGTCTGTCTGTCTGTCTGTCTGTCTGTCTGTCTGTCTGTCTGTCTGTCTGTCTGTCTGTCTGTCTGTCTGTCTGTCTGTCTGTCTGTCTGTCTGTCTGTCTGTCTGTCTGTCTGTCTGTCTGTCTGTCTGTCTGTCTGTCTGTCTGTCTGTCTGTCTGTCTGTCTGTCTGTCTGTCTGTCTGTCTGTCTGTCTGTCTGTCTGTCTGTCTGTCTGTCTGTCTGTCTGTCTGTCTGTCTGTCTGTCTGTCTGTCTGTCTGTCTGTCTGTCTGTCTGTCTGTCTGTCTGTCTGTCTGTCTGTCTGTCTGTCTGTCTGTCTGTCTGTCTGTCTGTCTGTCTGTCTGTCTGTCTGTCTGTCTGTCTGTCTGTCTGTCTGTCTGTCTGTCTGTCTGTCTGTCTGTCTGTCTGTCTGTCTGTCTGTCTGTCTGTCTGTCTGTCTGTCTGTCTGTCTGTCTGTCTGTCTGTCTGTCTGTCTGTCTGTCTGTCTGTCTGTCTGTCTGTCTGTCTGTCTGTCTGTCTGTCTGTCTGTCTGTCTGTCTGTCTGTCTGTCTGTCTGTCTGTCTGTCTGTCTGTCTGTCTGTCTGTCTGTCTGTCTGTCTGTCTGTCTGTCTGTCTGTCTGTCTGTCTGTCTGTCTGTCTGTCTGTCTGTCTGTCTGTCTGTCTGTCTGTCTGTCTGTCTGTCTGTCTGTCTGTCTGTCTGTCTGTCTGTCTGTCTGTCTGTCTGTCTGTCTGTCTGTCTGTCTGTCTGTCTGTCTGTCTGTCTGTCTGTCTGTCTGTCTGTCTGTCTGTCTGTCTGTCTGTCTGTCTGTCTGTCTGTCTGTCTGTCTGTCTGTCTGTCTGTCTGTCTGTCTGTCTGTCTGTCTGTCTGTCTGTCTGTCTGTCTGTCTGTCTGTCTGTCTGTCTGTCTGTCTGTCTGTCTGTCTGTCTGTCTGTCTGTCTGTCTGTCTGTCTGTCTGTCTGTCTGTCTGTCTGTCTGTCTGTCTGTCTGTCTGTCTGTCTGTCTGTCTGTCTGTCTGTCTGTCTGTCTGTCTGTCTGTCTGTCTGTCTGTCTGTCTGTCTGTCTGTCTGTCTGTCTGTCTGTCTGTCTGTCTGTCTGTCTGTCTGTCTGTCTGTCTGTCTGTCTGTCTGTCTGTCTGTCTGTCTGTCTGTCTGTCTGTCTGTCTGTCTGTCTGTCTGTCTGTCTGTCTGTCTGTCTGTCTGTCTGTCTGTCTGTCTGTCTGTCTGTCTGTCTGTCTGTCTGTCTGTCTGTCTGTCTGTCTGTCTGTCTGTCTGTCTGTCTGTCTGTCTGTCTGTCTGTCTGTCTGTCTGTCTGTCTGTCTGTCTGTCTGTCTGTCTGTCTGTCTGTCTGTCTGTCTGTCTGTCTGTCTGTCTGTCTGTCTGTCTGTCTGTCTGTCTGTCTGTCTGTCTGTCTGTCTGTCTGTCTGTCTGTCTGTCTGTCTGTCTGTCTGTCTGTCTGTCTGTCTGTCTGTCTGTCTGTCTGTCTGTCTGTCTGTCTGTCTGTCTGTCTGTCTGTCTGTCTGTCTGTCTGTCTGTCTGTCTGTCTGTCTGTCTGTCTGTCTGTCTGTCTGTCTGTCTGTCTGTCTGTCTGTCTGTCTGTCTGTCTGTCTATCTATCTATCTATCTATGGTTAATAATTTTAATAAAATACTCGTAAAAAATATGCTGTTCCATACTGAACAAACAACATTATACAACAAAAAACAATAATTTAGCCTGATTTTACATAATCACAAAGAAGCGTTTATGCATTTTCTTAGTCGAATGAGTCATCGAAAAATGTTTGTTTAGTTTCAAAATTTCGATATCAATCCTAGTATGTCCCCACTGCTGGGGCACGAGCCTCTTCCTGCGTAGCAGGAAGGTTAGGCCATACTCTACCACGGAGGCCAAGTCCGTGTTCGTGGAGGATTATAAGACAGTGGCGGGCCTTACTGTCAGATGTTTTCAAGCCGCCCATAAGGCCTCTGACGTGGCTGGCTGACATTTTCCCTGTTATTTATTTAATAAATTGTGCATATTTGATCTTAGCATATTTCATTTCGTGCATATTTTATCTAGAATTAAGTAACTCCGCCATGCATTTAATATATAGCTATCAACAGTTTCCTAAAGTATTTTCCAGCGACCTTTCTTTCGCACAAATACGTTTGTTAATTAACTGGTAAGCTGTGGACAACTGTTAATACCCTTATTTTTAGTTTTTAGGTCGTAATAAAGCCAAATAAATATAAGTACTGCTATCAATCCAAAGTAATATTTGTATCTGAATTAGGGTAGGTACAAGGCACTTGGAATGATTTAATACTCATAGTCTAAATAATTCCAACAAAAAAACGATCCAAAACGGATCATCCGTGTAACGTCACTGACTTTTGACAGAACTGCTACGAATCAAACGATGGATTTTAATTATATGAAATAATAGTCATGTTATTATTATTATTATTGCAAGAAAACCAAGTATCTAAAGTAAAGTAAAAAAGTGTTTATTGGACCAAATAAAATCTAAGGTTACACTATGTTTATTTTTAATGCACTAACCCGTGCTAAGGAACAAATTTAAAAACCTATTTAGAGGCTAAAAATTTCACCCATGCCGTATGTACGTAATACAGAGAATATTGTAAAGAGGTTCGAAATTTCACTGATGCCGTGAGTCGCCCATTGGCTCAATTGGTAGAGCGCTGGTACGGATAGCCAGAGGTTGCGAGTTCGAATCCCGGCATGGGTGAAATTTTTAGCCTCTAAATAGGTTTTTAAAATCTAAGGTGTTCAACTACCTCAGCGGTTGAAGTTGCCAATCCGCTTTGGGCACGTGTGGTGATTAAGCCCATACTCTATCTCTGAGAGAAGGTATTTGCCCTGCAGTGGGACGTATTATAGTCTACATAAAAAATACATATATTATGATTGGGTTCAGCGGAACAGACTAGAGAAATCGCTCGTCTATTGAGTAGACAAATTAGATCCTCCGATCCTTGAGTAATAGGCGGCCATCGCTTAGCCTAGAATTAGTTCCTATTTCTTTTTTATCTGAAACCATTCTGAAAGGCCTGTTTGCTAACTTTACTCCGACCTTATACAACGTGCTATTAAAGTAACGCAAAATCTGAAAATCAATCAAAATCAAAAAGATTTATTAGTACCTATTCATAATAGAGATAGATAGAATATTGTTTATTATATGTACTTCAGGGATTACATAAAAGACTTTCTTAATGGTGGATTCAGTAGCATTTAAATTGTTTATACGAAATTCAATTTGAGTGACTTCTAAGACGGGGTGAAAGTCACCCTTAAGTTGCTAAGGGGCGCTAACTAGCGCCACTTCTCCTTCTTATTCTTCAGGCTATATTATGTAGTCCACTGCTGGACATAGCCCTCCCCTAATGAGCGCCACTAATGGAATAAAAATCATAACTTAAAAACCTATTTAGAGGCTAAAAATTCCACCCATGTTTTATAATACGTTTTTTTTTCAAAAAGTAAACATGAGAAAGTGGTAAATATTTTTAGAACAGCCTAGAATGTAGTATAAATATCTTAGGACGTTAATCAATTTCCGTTAAAAAGTCCTAGATTGTTGATCCAAGGCTCCAGACTGTAGGTTCTAAAAATTGTTATCACAGTTTAAAAATCTATTTAGAGGCTAAAAATTTCACCCATGCCGGGATTCGAACCCGCAACCTCTGGCTATCCGTGCCAACGCTCTACCAATTGAGCCAATGGGCTCAATGTTAAGATTTCTCATGATCACTTTTATAAAAAACCTTTTATACAGGGCGTCCCACGGCTATGCCACATGGAGGGAAAGTACCTTTATTATTGTAGCCTTTAGTAAAATGTTCCATTAGAGGCTCTTTCCCTCCATGGGCATAGCCGTGGGAAGCCCTGTATAACAAGTTGTGATTCTTATTCCATTGGCGGCGCTAGTGAGCGCCCTTAAGCGCCTTAAACGATAACACAGTACAGTACAAAATAAAATGGCGGTCTTATTAATACAATTACAAAACTTTCATTACGTGAGCAGCTGTTAAAAAGAATTGTGGTGAGTTATTAGGTTTATTTTAGAAAACGGGTACGGGAATTAGTGTAATTCCGTTTACTCAATAAATAACAGTGATTATGTCCATTAAGATATAATCTCCACTCCGGACTTGGCCCCCGTGGTGGAGTATGGCCTATACCTTCCTCGGGGAAAAGACCTGTGCCCCTCGGTGGGAAAATAATTATTTGATGATGATATCCATTAGGAGCGTCGCCCACGACGACCTAAAGACGCGATTCAAACACAATTCACGCGCGTGGAGGCAGTGCTTCCGTAAAAATGGAAACAAATACTATGAATAAAATACTATGCTACGATGCCTTGAATATTCGCACATGCTATAAAGCGTTTACATCGCTTCTCAAAAATATCAAAAAACACGATTTTACTGCGCTGCACTACGTCGTAGTAGGCGATGGTTCTAAATTGTATGAGCATCGCGTCATAAAAAATACTATGTAAGCAATATTTGAAGAGCTCGTGGCCTAGTTGAACCGAGTGATTGGAATCAATCACGTGAGTGAAGCAACCCAGGCGTGGTCAGGTGCAGGATGGGTGACCGTCCCGTGACAAACGCTAGTGGCAGTAATCTGTCATGTAATGGCAGTCGTTACGCCATGTCAGAGGCCTTATGGGCGGCTTGATAACTTCTGACAGTAAGACCTGCCTCTGCTTTACAATCCTCCACGAACCCGGACTTGGCTCCCGTGGTGGACTATGGCCTAACCTTCCTGCGATGCAGAAAGAGACCTATGCCCCAGCGGGGGGGGCATACAAAGGTTGATATCGAGCAATATTTCTAAATTCTCATTTTATTATTCATTGATGAGATCAAATGTACGAGAAATAAAATTTTAAACTGCTTAGCGTTTTTCTTCTTAGCGTTTAGATGTGCGGCCCAGAACTTTGCGACGCTGACTGCTTTATCACTTGCAGCATTAGATCCTCCTGAATGCAAGTGCACTGTGCTCCCTATTGACAGTGTTTTTTTTTATTTATTTCAACAAGCTGACCCAGCGAACTTCATACCGCCAAATAGTGGATTCTTTATTATTTTTTATTTTTCTCTCCGTAAGAACTATCCTCGTACTTCAAGGAATATTCTAAAAAAAGAATTAGCGAAATCGGTTCAGCTGCTCTCGAGATTTGTGCTTACCAACACATTCAGCGATTCATTTTTATATTATAGACTAGCTGACCCAGCGAACTTCGCACCGCCTAGCAGTCCATTATTTATTTATTTTTATTTTTCCCTCCGTAAGAACCATCCTAGTACTTCAAGGAATATTCTAAAGAATTAGCGAAATCGGTTCAGTTGCTCTCGAGATTTGCGCTTACCAACACATTCGGGGATTCATTTTTATATTTATTTCAATAACACGTTGTATTTTCTTTCAGGCGACTTTCCAGGGAACGCTATCAAGTAACAGAGTGGCGATGCGCACATTTGTCTTTGTCTCTTTCTATTACATCGGGAAAATGAAACAGTACCCTCGAAAAGATAGTTTGGACGGAAGAGTGAAAGGGTCTGGAATATCATCTTTCACTGTAACTAATGTTTTGTATGGTTGCCTAAGTGCAATCTAAAAAAAAAGGTCGGAAAACTGACTCGCTTGAACTACTGAGGGGAAAAATATGGAATATCACCGGTATATATAGAAGAAGATGTGTGTTGTGCGACGACCTCTGTGGCGCAGCGGTAGCGCATCATCTGCCTACCATGCGAGAGGTCCCGTGTTTGAAGACCGGCTGGGTAACAAAACAAACCGTTCCCACGACACGGTATCCTAGTGTGGGACCAGAAGCAATGTATGTGCCTGTATGTATTTAAATGTGCAATAAAGTATTATTTATTCATAATTATGTCCAATATTGTTTAAAGACGCAGCATAATGATTTCCATCAGCTTCCTCAATTTTTTATAGCAGTCAGCCATTGTTATAATTGTCAAAGTCAAGAGAATTTTATTCACTATAAAAACAAAATGTTTACTTAATGAATGTCAAATCTGTTAGTTTCACAATTAATAGATTATGCGGAGAAGAAACTAACAAAGAAATTCCACATTTATTATTTTCAAAACAGAGAAAGATTTAAAAACCTATTTAGAAGCTAAAAATTCCACCCATGGCGGGATCGAACCGCGACCTCTGGCTATCCGTGCCAGCGCTCTTTCCAAATGAGCTAATCGGCGTCTCACCGGCATCAGTGAAATTTCGAACAATATTCTCTGTATTACGCACAGGCAGCGCCATCTGGCTGAAGTAATTTAGTAAGAGAAAGATTGCCATTAGATACCTACTACCTCTTCTGGCAGTAAGGCCCGCCACACGTTGGGCTGAGAATCATGTTTCAAAGACATAGGAACTTGAGTTTTGAAGTGTCACTTTTTCCTCTCGAAATAGGTTTTATTACTTATTACGACACTAAACAATGTGATGAGAGACAATTTAGAGAACAAACGGACGTGTAAGAATTTTTCGAAGAAAAATTTGTTTGGAGCTGACAGGAAAAAATTGTATATTTCTGGAATCGCAAGTTTGGCCGTAATATCCTTGCAGATGTATGTAGTGCTATTTATTTGTGATATTTTGGCGTAATTTTTATAGCGGTATACTTTGCGTTTTTTTTTTAAATGAACAATGTGTACTTTGTACTAAAAAGAGTAGTTTATTTTACCGATTAAGCATAGTTAGACCCACTTTAGATATCCCTGTACCGTTTAATAAGACATGTTTCACGAATCCGCTATTTGACTCTGTTTGCAAGTCTTAAATAGTAAATATCTCTTCCATTACACCAATTGTCTCTCATCACATTGGTTAGTGAAGTAACGAGTAATAAAACCTATTTCGAGAGAACAAAATTAACTCTTGAAGACACAAGTTCCTATGTCTTTGAAACGTGATTCTCAGCCTACCGTGCGCCACTGTCTTACAATCCTCCACCAACCCAGACTTGGCCCCTGTGGTGGAGTATGGCCTAACCTTCCTGTGATGCAGGAATAGACCCGTGCCCCAGCAGTAGGGTCTTACAAGAGTTAATATCGATCGACATCAGAACTTTCCGTGTTGTGCCATACCTAGTCGTAATGTATAATGTATATTTGGTAATGTACTATACTATCTATGCCGGAAGAGACCCGTACCCCAGCAGTGGGGACATACAAGGGTTAATATCGACCTACTACCTACAATTTTTTACACAATCTACTTCAGCATAATTTTGTCCTGTTCTTATCCGAACAAGTGAGCATTTATTCCTTGGGCCGGTGCCAGTGTCCCAAGTCCTACGTTTGCATGCCTTATCCGATTATACATTAGTTAGACCTTTTGGTATTAGGTTGCCGAGAAGAAAGCGAAGCGAAAATAACTCCCGGATTCTGAAATATTAAGAATCTTTTTATAAACTACTAGCTGACCCCGAGAACTTCGTACTGCCTAATTTTTTTTAAATCTTTCTTTCCGTAAGAATTATCCTCGTACTCCAAGGGATATTCTAAAAAAAAGAATTAGCGAAATCGGTTCAGCTGCTCTCGAGATTTGCGCTTACCAACACATTCATCGATTCATATTATAGATTAATAGCTGAAAGATTTTGATATTATAGATTAATAGCTGAAAGTTGATTTCTTGTTGATTTTCAGAAGTCTTTATTAGTAAAATAATAAATAACATGTTACAATGTAAAATCGTAGGTGTAACAGTAGCTTTTAAAACTAAATTTCACGGTAAGGCACTAAATAGAATATTATTTATTGTATGTACACCAGGAACGACATAAGAAACGTAAACAATAACATAGTTCAGTACAATTGACGGCCTTACTAAGAGTAAAAGCAATTTCTTCCAAACAACCTTGTGACGGAGAGTTGCTAAAGGAAATAAGAGACGGGTAGTCGGTGCAAATATGAATATATTAATATGTTGGGTAAAGGACCCACTTAAATGCTAATACTTAAAAACTAATAAGAAATTCCAGTCACAAATTGTCTGCGTCGACGCCTCTCGACTTGGCATCCGGCGCCGCCCGGGGTGGGTGCACTGAGGTTTGGGGATCCCTAGATTTCCCCGTCTACCCCCAAGAGCTCTTTCCCCAGAAAGCTAAGTACCTGCAGTGCACTTTCACGACAATGTATTTATCCACTATTTTGGGCGATCCGTCGCCCAAAACCAAAGGTATTAACACGGGACCCTTCCCTGTGTTTATCTCACACTTCACAAGAAGATACAATTTGGGCCAACCAACGCTCGACGCTTTTTACAACCAACAAACAAGGGGACCAAGTGTGCACAGACTAATCAGACAACTGTCAACTACAGTGTTGCCAAAATCAAACTTCTATTCTAAACTTCATACACTCTTACTACTTACTCGTATAAATAAGGCCGCCAAATGTTCACGGTACCTATCTTTACATGTTTTATAATATATGCTCTGTTGTACAATAAAGAATATTCTTATCTTATCTTGCTATAATGTACGAATAGAATAGAGGTCCAGGACTCCAACCGCCAAAACCACAAAGCTCTTCCGAAACCCTGAAACACACATGCACATACAACGATCGTGTCGAACTTTACTAGAGTCGTTGTAGTGGGACTTTTAAAAACAAGCTGCGTTTCGTGAGTTACATCCGCGCCCATCGTCACAGAAGTCCCACAACATTTGAGGTCGCCGTCATCGGATCGCAATGAGGAGGACATCATTATCATAATCTTGGATTGTAGGACAGTGGCGGGCCTTACTGTCAGAAGTTATCGAGCCGCCCATAAGGCCTCTAACATGGCCTATCTCTTTACGACTGCCATTACATGACAGGGGGCACCAACGGCTTCACGTGCCTTGCGTAGCACGGAAGCCCTCGGAAAAAATGTCACTAGCAATAGTCACGAGACTGTCACCCATCCTGCACCTGACCGCGCCTATTGTTGCTTAACTCAAGTAATTGATTCCAATCACTCGGTTCGACTAGGCCACAAGCGCTCCAGGACCGTTTAAACTGACCTTTTCAGGATCACAAAACGGACCTTTTGAAGATCACGTAGTCGCTGAGGCGGGTCCATATTGGCTCAACTAAAGTCTAACTTCCGAAAATGGATTTAAACTAACGATTTGTACTCCGAATGATCACTCTTGCGAAAATTTTGGTTCCTAATTTTTTCGTTCATACAATTTCTAGTACTACCGACGAAGATCATAACACTCTTTTTTCTGATTTTTTTTATTACTAATATTACTACTAAACTAATCTAAACTTCTAAGTGTTACACTATTTTTATTTTTAATGCACTAACCCGTGCTAAGGAACAAATTTAAAAACCTATTTAGACGCTAAAAATTTCACCCATGCCGGGATTCGAACCCGCAACCTCTGGCTATCCGTACCAGCGCTCTACCAATTGAGCCAATGGGCGACTCACGGCATCAGTGAAATTTCGAACCTCTTTACAATATTCTCTGTATTACGTACAGGCAGCGACATCTGACTTAAGCAAATTGCATTACTTACAGCCCCGACTACCTACTTTGCAGTTAGGTTTAACATCGGAACGATATCACTGTACCCACATGATTACAGTGTCCTAAGTGTTTTTTACCATAATGTTGTCATTCATAAACATGTTTTTCATAATATTGTTACTCATATTATCGATAAGTTATAATTCTTATTTGTATGTAAGGTATGTATTTACAGACTTTGATATCTTTGTTCAGTTGTTTTGCCCAGATGTCTATTTCGGTAGCAACACTGACCAAAAAGTACCATGATTTGACTTTTGGTTGGTATGTTTAGTTCCAAAGTAGTGTTTTTTGTAGTTTTACATGTTCTAACCTAACCTACCTACTGCCCAGATTTTGATTTCGGTAGGAACACTGACCTAACAGTACCATAATTTGACTTTTGGTTGGTACCTATATTTAATTCCAAAATAGTGTTTTTTGTTGTTTTACATGTTCTAACCTAACCTAACCTATTTACTGCCCAGATGTTAATTTCCGTAGCGTCATTGACTTATTAGTATCCTATTCTGACTAATAGGTAGGAAGGTTTCGTTCTGAAAACAGTATTTTTTTGTTGTTTTTACATGTTCTAACCTACCTACTGCCCTGATGTCGATCTCGGTGGCGGCATTGACCTAATTAATAAGTTCACAAAATTAATGTAGGTACCTATATAATGTAAAATTTTAGAATAAAAACAATTCTACTAACACATATATGATTTCGAATAATAGTGTAAAAAACAGTTATTTTGAGAAAATATCGGAAAACAAATAGTAGTACAAAAGATGTTTATTGTTACCGACATTATGAAGTTGGATGATTCGGAATTAATAACATTCGGAACAGAGTAGGTATTAATAGTGATTGTTAAGATGAAAAATTGTAGTAATAAAATTTTCGGAGTTACAATAATCGAGGCAGGAATCTTCGGTCAACTTTGGCGCACCCCGCTGAGGCACGGTTGTGGCTACGAGATGTCTGAGGAGGAGTCGACGCTTTCGACACGAAAAAGGAAGATCAAATGTAGTAATACCTGTACAGAGTAAAGCTTACCACCATCAACAACAAAAAATAAAAAAGTTAATATTACTGCTGCAATTCAATATTTTCGGTTCACTGAAGCTAACATCTCGGAAAAGGCTTAATTTTATTACGTCACTTTGTGCTTTTGATTGAGCAAGTTAAGCAGTTTTTAGAGAGCAAGTAATTGTAATGAATATTAATTAATATTTATTACATGCTTGAAAATAGGTAGGTTCCAATAAAGATAATGTTTACGTTTGTTGAGGTTTTACATCGGAATGATATAATAATAGTATAATCATGTGGGTACAGCGATATCATTTCGATGTACAACCTAACGGCAAATTAGGTACTCGGGGCTGTAAGTGATGCAATTTACTTCAGCTAGATGTCGCTGCCTGTCAGTAATACAGAGAATAGTGTAAAGAGGTTCGAAATTTCACTGATGCCGGTGAGTCGCCCATTAGCTCAGTTGGAAAGAGCACTGGCACGGGTAGCCAGAGGTCGTGGATTCGAATCCCGGCATGGGTGGAATTTTTAGCCTCTAAATAGGTTTTTAATATTGTCCTTAGCACGGGTTAGTGCACTAAAAAATAAAAATTGTATAGGTATTGAAATGTTTAGTGCAGTTCGCAAAGTATTAAGTAAGTCTTGCGCTTGGCCTTTTCTTATTATTTGTCGGTAGAGTATGTAATAAGTTCCATAATCACGACAAATTTGATACCTTTAAGTATTACTGTTTTTATAATAGAGCGTACACAAAAAACACGTTTTTTTGCATAAGCAGGATACCCTTATTTTTAAAATGTTCTTATTTGTTAGGTAATCCGCCATTATAATACGTAAACTGTAAGTTTTTCAAATGGCTATTTATTCTAAAGATGGAGCCCTTTAATGGTCGGACGGACAGACTGACGTAGTTGTGTCTGGACATAAAGCCTGACAGATGTCGGAGGCAGAGTAATACAGTCCCATTAAAAAATGTGAAAATGACTGCTAGATTTCGCCAAAAATGCCACAAGCACCATGGGGTTAGTTAATGCAGCGCCCTCCCTCCCACTTTTTAAGCAAGCAAGATACGAACACACTGCCACCGACACCAATACTTGTGTGAGAAAATACGCGATGCGTTTCGCCTCTAACATGAGGCATCCTCAGGCTCACAAGCCTATTTAGAGGATGGCGGCGTCAATAACGTCAGTCTCTTTACAAAATTAAGGCTTTTATTTCACACCAGCACACAACAGCAAATACAATGACAATCAGAAATAGTTTCCTATTCACCTGAGGTTATAGCGTCTCTTTATAACCAAAAATCCCACGAGCACGTCCTGCTGTCACAGACGTAGCGGAGAGAAGAACGATTGACCGAGTTACCGAGTGAATGATTGAATTGAATGAGTGAGCGGTCAATCGATGGAAATCCATCGTGCCCGTGAGTGAACGATAATTACAATGTTGCCACAACCACCCCCCTACGGAGAATGGTAAGTGGGATATACTATAAAGGTTACATTGCAAATGTTTACCTAGACTTATGTGGTAAGTATACTGGCTGTATATGGCAAACTTAATATTACAGAAAACATAGCAATACATATTATTTAGAATGGCATAAAAGGTATGTATGACTATAATGTAGCGAGCTTAATATTACCTTAAACACAGCAAAATCAGGCATACAGCCTTGCTTAGACACAGTAGGGAGTTAAACAACATGACATGTTTAACTTACTATAACATATCCTAACTTAATATATGCAAGCCTATTATTAAAGACCTCTTGTGGATACAAAAACAAAATTATTAAATATTGTTCCAAAATTATACAAACTTTGTTTTATTTACCTTTGAGTATTTACATAACTATACTCCTGCACAACATGTGTTACACCTTTGTGAAATGAAAAGAATACAAGATGCCTAATTACTGTATTTACCAATCTTTTATGTTTTTAAACCTAACCTGTCTCCCTGAACGGGTGCGTTTAATGAATGCAGGTAGGGTCGGTACAGGCGAATGGACCACAGGTAGAGGCGGCGCTACCTGGACCGGGGATGGGTCCATGGTAGGCTGCAAGAAAGGCGAGCCCACCTGGGTTGGTGGCACGAGTGACTGCTTGGCAGAAACCGGCTGCGGGGGAGGCTGGTCCCCATGACCTGACTGCGGGGTCCGTTCCAGGAACGCTGGCTTAACACGGTCTACGCTAACTACTGTTGTTTTACCTTTTAGACTGATAGTAATGGTTTTACCATCTCTGGAACGCCCTATAACCGAGTAGGGCCCTGTGTATGGAGGTTGCAGGGACCGGCGGATGGTGTCATCGCGTAAAAAGATGTGTGTCGCCGTGGCCAGTTCCTTAAAAACGAATGGCGTTTTTGTGGTATGATGTACAGCAGGTACCGGACGAATGGCAGCCATTTTCCGCCGTAGCTGTACGACGAAATCAGCTGGGTTGTCGACGGAGGTTGGGTTAGTTTGTTGAACTAGTAGCTCACCAGGGAGGCGGATGGGTTCGCCATACAGCATCTCAGCTGCAGTGGCTTTCAGGTCTTCCTTGACGGCTGCACGCATACCCAGCAGTACCAAAGGTAGGGCCTTGGTCCATGCGCCTTCGTGGCACATAAGGGACGCTTTAAGTTGTCGGTGCACGCGCTCTATCATGCCATTGGCACAAGGATGATATGAAGTGGTTCTTACCCGTTTGGTGTCAAACTGGACCATGAGGCGGCGGAATAGATCCGACTCAAACTGCGTACCTTGGTCTGTAGTTAGTGTCACGGGGACGCCGAACCGAGAGACCCATTCCCGGGTGAATGTTTCAGCAACCTCCTCTGCTGTGATGGAGCGCATGGGCCATGCTTCCGGCCATCTGGACGCTCTGTCTATGGCAGTGAGGAGGTAGCGGAACTCGTTGCTAACTGGTAGGGGACCTACAATGTCTATATGAACCTGCATGAAACGCCCAGATGGTTGGTTAAAGCTGCCCATCGGCGTTGAGATATGTCTCGACACTTTGCTGCGTTGACATGCTAGGCAAGACCGGGCCCATTCTCTACAGTCCTTCCTAACTGATGGCCATACGTACCGCTCGGTAACCAGCTTGGTTGTTGCCCTTGCGCCGGGGTGACTCAGGTTGTGCAACTTGTCGAACACCGCACGGCGAAACCGGGGAGTTAGGTACGGGCGAGCTTTTCCCGAGGATACGTCGCAAGTGACATAGACATTGGTTCCTGGAATATTTACCTTAGTCAAGCTCAGTCCAGAGGAACCAGTCAGTGTTGCGAGCTCGGTGTCAGTCTCCTGTGATTTTGCTAGGGCTTCGTAGTCCTGCTCGAGCGCGATGGCTTCTATACGTGACATCGTATCAGCTACCACATTGTCCTCACCTTTTATATACTTGATGTCCGTGGTAAATTGGCTGATAAAGGATAGCTGGTTAAGCTGTGGAGGGGGTAGCTTTTCTCGCCGCTGGACGAAAGCGTACAGCAGCGGTTTGTGGTCAGTGAAAATCGTGGCATGCTGGACCTGCAGTATATGCCGGAAATGTTGCACGCTCTCGTAAACGGCGAGCAGCTCCCGGTAGTAGGCCGGCCACTCAATTTGCTTCGGTGTAAGCTTCTTGCTGAAGAAAGCTAGAGGGACGTACTGACCGTTAACCAACTGTTGTAGACAAGCACCAATGTGGATGCTCGACGCGTCAGTGAAAAGACCGAGCGGAGCGTCAAGCACGGGGTGCTGCAGCAAGGTAGCTTGAGCTAGGCTCTCCTTGCAGGCCGCAAAACTCTGAAGGAGGTCAGGTGTCCATATGAATGGCTTCGCACCTTTCCCTTGGAGCTCCGTGAGTGCGTTAATCAATGGTGCTTGATTCTTAGCAGCGTGAGGGATAAAACGACGGTAAAAGTTCATCATTCCCAGAAATCGACGCATGCCTTGAACAGTTTTGGGAGGGGCATAATCTACAAGGGCTTTTATGCGGTCTGGGGGAGGACGAGTACCTTCTGCGGTGATATGAAAACCTAAGAATAATACCTCACTAGCTCCTAAGATGCACTTAGCTGGATTTACTACGACCCCATAATCCTGCAAACGTTGAAAAAGAATTCGGAGATGCTCTATGTGTTGACTTTTGTCCTTTGAATAGACTAAAATGTCATCGACATAAGGAAAACAGAATTGCAGTCCCCGAGTAACCTCATCAATAAATCTCTGGAACGTCTGGCCGGCATTGCGCAGACCAAATGTCATAAAAGGAAATTCAAAAAGCCCAAAGGGGGTTGTGATAGCTGTTTTGGGAATATCAGGGTCGCTCACAGGGATTTGATGATAGGCTTTAACTAAATCTATCGTGCTGAATATCGTGGCTCCGGCTAAATTGTGAGAAAAATCATTAATGTGCCGTACCGGATAGCAGTCAGGGATGGTCCTGGCATTCAGGGCGCGGTAATCGCCGCATGGACGCCAGGCGTCTTCCTTCTTAGGGGCCATATGCAATGGAGAGGACCATGAACTCTTGGAGAGCCTCGCTGTCCCGGAACTCACCATGTCCTCGAACTCCTTCTTGGCCTCAGTAAGTTTCTGAGGAGCCAGGCGGCGGGGACGGCAGGAGACGGGTGGGCCGCTAGTAGTATTAATGTGGTGTACAGTCTCATGTTTGATCACTCTTGGGAGGCCGTGCGGGCGAGTTATATCGGGGAACTCGGCTAGCAATTGTGTGAAACTCGAGTTTCCGGAGATTATGGACTTAATACTGGCCTGGTCAGTTGTAGCGCTGGTAGCAGGCGAGGAGAGTCCAGTAGAAGCGTCCACTAACCTCTTGGTACGGCAGTCCGGCAGAAGATGGTAATGAGCCAAGAAATCTGAGCCAATTATGGCAATGTCAACATCCGCTATGACAAACTGCCACACAAACTCGCGTCGAAGACCTAAATTGAGATGTAGGGAAACCAAACCATATGTTCTAATGCTGCTGCCATTCGCAGCTGTTAGGCCATAGTCCTGCGACTGCTTGCGACCTGGGAACCAGCTGCGAGGTGCGCAGCAGAGGTCCGATCCAGTATCAATGAGGTACCGACGTTTAGTGCGTTGTTCGGTAACGAAGATGCGGCGGCCAGCAGGAAGACAGTCAGTAGCCGCCACTACTGACTGCTCCGGGTGTTTTCCGTGAAACTGCAATTACCAGTGCACTTTGTGGCCTTTGTTCTAAAACGTTTGTGGTACCAACACCATCCATTTCGCGTTGGTGTAGCCCCTCTGGATCGGTTTGGAGTCGCTGATGGAGATCGGTTGCGCGACCTGCTTCTCTGCAGTGCTGCCACCTGGCGAGTCAGCTCACTTACCTGGCGGGCAAGGTCCTGAAGAGGGTCCGGAGCAGTGGTCGCGCAGATGACTCTGGTAGAGGGCGAAACCTCCGCGATTCGGTCTGCAAGCTCGGCCACCTTATCTAATGGTAGGTCTGCCTGAGCAGCCAGTATGGCCTGGATATGCTCCGGCAGGCGGCGGAGCCACAGCTGGCGTACAATGGAGTCGTCCCCTATGCTAGTCCCTGCCAAGGTCCGAAGGTGTCTGAGAAACTGGGTAGGCCTCCGGTCACCCAATTCCTCATCCCCTAACAATTGTGCTAATCTTTTTTCCTTAGATAATGAGAGCCTACTTATTAGCTCTGACTTTAAATGAGTGTACTTGTTCTCGGCCGGTGGGTTGTTCACTACCTCTTCTACCACGTCTATCACGGACTCGGTGAGGCTGGCCACAATGTGGTTATATTTAGTGTCCTCCGCTGTGATACCAGCTAAGGCGAAACATGCCTCTGCCTGACTAAACCACGAGGTTGGCTTTCCTGACCAAAATGGTGGTAGCTTACATGCCACCTTGGCAACCTGCGGTCCCTCATACCTATCCCGACCGTCCTGCACACTACTGTCAAGTGATTTCGTTACTGGCAACATTTTGATTGGTAAATACACTAACTAAATAACCTAAAAATAGGATAATCTAAGTATAAAGTTAGCGAAATACAGTGAGGGTTACCCCGCGTCCGTTGTAAACGAGGTTCACGATGTCCCGTGGCAGCCGGCCATCGATCCGGGCGCGCGTGGCCGGATGGCAGGCAGGACGCGTCGCACGTCGCAGCAACGGGTGCCGGGTGCGCGTAGGCGGAGGATCAGTCGTCGACGGCGCCACTCAGCGCGGCGCGGCGTGAGGTGTAGGTGCAGGTGATGCCAGTGCTGCCGGCGCGGCACAAACGGCGCCGGCGCGGCAAGTGCTGGCACGAGCGGCACGTGCGGCGGCGCCGGTGCGGCGGACGCGGTCTTAAGCAGCGTGGCACAAGGGCGCGCGCAACGTCGGCGCAGGCACGAGCAGCGCAAGCGGTGCGAGCGTCGCCGATGCGGCGGGCGCGGCGGGCACAAGCGGCGTGGCTCAGAGGGCGCGCGCCGCGTCGGCGCGGCAGGCACTCAGCGTGGGCTTAGCAGGGCGGGCAGCACGAAAGGTCGGGCGCGGCAGGCGCGTGGCAGCGCGGTGGCGCGAGGCGGCGGCCGCGTGGCAGCGCGGTGGAGCAGGCGCCGCGTGGCAGCGCGGGCGCCGCGTGGCAGCGCGGTGGCGCGGGGCGGCGGCTGCGTGGCAGCGCGGTGGAGCGGGCGCCGCGTGGCAGCGCGGGTGCCGCGTGGCAGCGCGGCGGAGCGGGCGCCGTGTGGCAGCGCGGTGGCGCGGGCGCCGTGTGGCAGCGCGGTGGCGCGTGGCGGCGGCTGCCGTGGGCGGCGCGGTGCGGCGGCCGCGTGGCGGCGCGATGGAGCGAACGCTTGGCGGCGCAGGGCGGCGCCCGCGTGGCGGCGCAGTGCGGCGGCCGCGTGGCGGCGCGCTGAAGTAAGCGCCTAGCGGCGCAGGGCGGCGCGGCGTGGCAGCGGAGCAGCAGCGGGGCAGGGCCGATTAGCCCCATTTTCTGATGAGCGTCATCGTATGAACGCGGTGCGACGGAGCGGCGGCGTAACAAAAACCTCGCGTGACAGTGTTCTGTCAGGGGTCACCACTTTAGAGGATGGCGGCGTCAATAACGTCAGTCTCTTTACAAAATTAAGGCTTTTATTTCACACCAGCACACAACAGCAAATACAATGACAATCAGAAATAGTTTCCTATTCACCTGAGGTTATAGCGTCTCTTTATAACCAAAAATCCCACGAGCACGTCCTGCTGTCACAGACGTAGCGGAGAGAAGAACGATTGACCGAGTTACCGAGTGAATGATTGAATTGAATGAGTGAGCGGTCAATCGATGGAAATCCATCGTGCCCGTGAGTGAACGATAATTACAATGTTGCCACACCTATATGGATTTCCGCAAAGTGACGCCTGATTCCATACAATATCAGGGAACACTTTATTGCACAATAAAAAAACGGAATACAACCATTATTTCTTAAATCCAAGTAATGTTATACAATTGGCAGTCTTATCGCTAAGTGCGATCTCATCCAGACAACCTTTGGATGGAGTAGGTTGAGCCATTTAAAGGTCGGACGGACAGACAGAATGCAATGTCATTCGACGTAGAGTAGTTGGGTCTGAACATAAAGATAGACAGATATTGTAGGCAGATAAATACGGTCCCGTTTTGCACCCATTGGTTACGGAACCCTAACAAATGCTACCTAATGAAACACGTAATATTAAGAAAAGAGTGAAGAGAGGTCATAATCATTGCTCTATCCCTTAATTTTCTCACCATAAACACATACCATTAACCTTGATCCCAATGTCAAGGAGATAAACCCTCCAAGGGAGGGTATTCAGGACGCCCTGCTATTTATGCCAGACCTTTTTTGTGGGCTAATCTAGATATAGCTTTATCCAAAATTTGGTGCTGCGTAACGTGGTAAACAAGCTATAGTCTGTTAGCTTTTAGAATATACCTCGGGCTCTAGAGTAGGCTTTGGTTTTCGGCAATTTTCGGTATTCGTACTGATGATCGAGTTCTGATTTCGAAATTAAGTGTCATATTAGTTCCGATTTTAAAATTAGGTGTCATATTAGTTCTAATATTTCTGTTACACGAATATATAGAAGCGCTCGTGGCCTAGGCGAACCGAGTGATTGGAATCAATCACTTGGTTAAGCAACAACAGGTGCGGTCAGGTACAGGATGGGTGAGCATCCCGTGACTACCGCTAGTGGCATTTTTCCGAGCGCTTCCGTGCTTCGCAAGGCACGTTAAGCCGTTGGTGCCGGCTGTCATGTAATGGCAGTCATTAAGCCATGTCAGAGGCCTTATGCGCGGCTTGATAACTTCTGACAGTAAGGCCCGCCACTGTCTTACAATCCTCCACCAACCCGGACTTGGCCCCCGTGGTGGAGTATGGCCTAACCTTCCTGCGATGCAGGAAGAGACCCGTGCTCCAGCAGTGGGGACATACTTAATTGTCATAGTAAACGATGAACTGTAGCGTATTTCTATGAAACAGCCCCCTGAATACATCCCGCTGTAAGAACGCCGGAGTATTAGTCAACCGGAGGCATCCTGGGAACTAACCGTCCGCCATTTCTCCATAGTAAGGGGGAAAATTGCCATCGTATCTCTAACCGGGGGTGCAGCCTGTTACGGTTTCCTCTTCCGCTTGACCCCTTGACTCGTACGAAATGTGACTCCATACAATGTTAAGTGTCACAAAATATTTCGCTTAGAGTTTGTTCAACTAATTTTGTTCTGCGACTTTTTATTAAATTATTATTATTAATTCTTTGTTGCACAAAAGACTATTTACAAAAGGTGAACTTAATGTTAATTGTATTTTGTACCATTTAAAATTTTATGAGAGATTGCCTATGCTCTTCGGTAGGACATCCTGGTATGGATAAAAGAAAGGGTCAACGGTTTAAAGTCTTTGAAACTCAATAAACACTATCCCTGAGAGAAGGCCCGGCCTTGCAGTGGAATAATACAATATTGGACAAATAAAACGAAAAAAACTTAATAAATTTTATATTATTAATTTTTTGCATCTTAAGCATTCATAACAAGTACAAATCTTAATATAATACGAGTACATAGTCAAAATTCATATTCTAGTTTTAAGGTATTATATTATTATTATTTCTTGTTGATATGGCAACCAGCTGATCTCGACAAATTCTGCCAAAGTCACACCTTGACACTAAACGAGCAGTTTTTTTAAAAGTAATTTTGATTTCTTTGTGAAGACTTAGAATAAATAAATTTCCACCCAAAGTAAAATGCAAAGTTAGTTAATACTTTTTGTACCCACAGATTCCTATGATTTTAGAATGCTACACGCCCGTTAATTTGTTCTGTAACGTAACCCTATAATTACTCTATAATTGTCATTGATGAGCAGCCACAGGTAATATAATGGTAATATAACTATAGATTTCATATAATACAGGTAATATATGTAACTATAGATTTCACTAAAACAATCGCAGATTCGACTACACCAAGCTTTCCATTTTTGTTGGAAAAATCGCCCATGTCGTAACTGAGTATGGTTGTAAATGTCTATTGCTGTCAAATGTGACATCATAATTACTACGAGACACAGACACTGACAAATACATCGCAAGGAAACACCTGGAGTCTTTACACGTTATCTTGAGCCCTTAACTGTGAGACAACGAGATTATACGCGAGAAAATAAAACGGTGACACGAGCGACATCAATCTTTCCTTCTTACCAAAAAACCTAGATGTCAGCCTCCAAACTATTTGTATGAAACTAAAGGTCACCAGAGGACCATTTTTTTATCGGAGACAACGTGGTCTGACGTTGTTTTCCGTCTTCTTCGGATATTTTTTGGGTTACATGATGGCGTTAGAAAGCCTTCAGCTCGATCACGTTGGTGATTGAAAATGTTAGGTAATTAACTGACTTAAGTTTGTTTTTCAATTACAAGAGTCGATCACTGTCAGCTTAGAAAGGCCTAACTGCGATAAAACGGTGCCTTATTTATTTTATTTTAGATTTTAGGAAGACTAACAGTCTTCCTAAATACTTTTATATACATCGTAACATTACAATGTTACAATATATACAAAATTAGGACACACTCAGCCAAGTAAATGTCTTCACAGTTAGTACCCATACATACATGACCTCACGCCTGTATCCCAAAGGGTTTGGCAGATACCAGCGACTGCCACTTGCCACGATCCTGACATATCATCAACGTTCATAAGTCGTTGCATGCAGGCACGCCGTTTCCGGGTACTTTTTATCTTCCCCTTTGCTAATGCATCTCCTATTTGGTCGATGTATGTCCACCTGGGATAATCAGCATTCAGACAAAAATACCGGTCGAAATGGGCTTGTTGACTAAAAATATATTTTCCTCTAATTTGAGAGAGGCGGATCGTTGAAAGCAAGAAATAAATAATCCACATCAAAGATTCTCCTCCATTACAAAGGAATATTTTTTCTAATAATATCACTTGTAATTATATTCAGTTGGTACAAAAATGCTTCAATCATCTCGAGTGGAAACTGTGACGTCACAAGCTGCGAATAGCGCCTTTCACGGAGCGGACCTTTTATAAATTAATTTCTCGTTTTTATGATGCCTACCTACACTCTTATTACAAAATCTTAAATGTTTCGCATAGATGAATTCGATAGAGATATTAAACGTAATAAGTCTCTTTATTAGTAGTACTTTTATTGCCGTTGGTACCAGCTGCCATGTAGCGGCAGTCATTAAGCCATGTCAGAGGCCTTATGGGCGGCTTGATAACTTCTGACAGTAAGGCCCGCCACTGTCTTACAATCTTCCACCAACCCGGGCTTAGCCCTCGTGGTGGAGTATGGCCTAACCTTCCTCCGATGCAGGAAGAGACCCGTGCCCCAGCGGAGACCCAGTGGGGACATACATGGGTTGATATCGATCGATCGACTTTTATTGACCGCAGGTGGACTACGGTAGCCACTGAGTGGTTTTCAAGAACTGGTCGACAGTCAGTGGGCAGACCACCAACAGCCTGACGACATTGTGAAAGCAGTTGGAAAACAATGGACGAGAATGGCAAAGGATCGGGTTGGCGTGTAAGAGAAGATGCTGTTGGGCATAGAACAGTGGCGCTGTGTATGGGCTTATTATTGATTATTCGCAATATTAAACACTCAACATTTTCATTGCTAGTATTTGTATATCCTAATAATAAACTTTAACCCGAATTTGAACAATTTGTTCATCTAATTTTCTGAATATTTTTTAGGGTACCTAAGCCAACCTACTACCTCTCCGAAGGGCTCTTACGCAATAATGGGGAGGAAAACGCAAAGCTGATTCCAGATGTCGCCACCGGCGAGTAGGCCCAATACGCCGCCATGTTGAGTTTTCTTTCTTAATATTTACTAACAAAATATACTCCATGATGACCGTGCCGCAGCTAAGGGCAGAGTTAAGAAAACGGAAAGCTTCTATTGTTGGTAAAAAAGCTGTTTTGAGAGGCTTTCCAATTTTTTCTTCTCATGGCCTTTTCCCACAACTTTCTTCTTTTAGAATCCTTGGAAAACATATGAATCCCTTTATTCTTACAACCAAGTGCAGCACAGTTCGTCATTTTGTTAACTATACAAGAAAACAAATAAGTAAACAAAAAAAATGTATGGCGTTTGACAGCTTTGACAGTTTATTTAGGCCTAGTCGATCATTCGCCCTCTGCCGGGATAAAAAAGCAGTTTTTCTCCCCATTGAAAGTAACATCGTACCTGCCACTCAATGCCAGTTACAATTAATAAATGAATAACGATATTGTAATAGTGGTTCGGAAGTAATAAAAGCAATTATGGTGGAATAAGTAAAAGTTGGCTCCCGCAGCCGTCGCTCGATGGAACTTGTGCCAATTATTGTAGCTGTGACCATGCAACGCGGGAAATTTGGGACGTCATGAGTACTTGTACTTAATCCTCTACCAGGCAGTGGTATCCATAATAGTTACCACCTTAAATTGCACCTTATCACTTTGAAATAAGGTGCAAAATGGTTAAAAGATCAAATCCTAACGTATCCTTCTCTCGATGTAAATAAATAAATTGAACTTTACTTATCACGCAAAACGTATATTAATAAACAAAAGTGGTTTTATAAGTTTAGAGGTGCACTTAAAATAAAGGTTTGATGAAAAGAACAAAGACTTAGCGTAGTTGCTATTTTACAGACTCTTCCATAATACCAAATAATTCATCAATATAAAGAAAAATAACTGATTTAAAAGGTATAAAGCAATAAATGATCATGATGATGATTATGATGAATATTAAATACATAACATAAAAACATATTTATCTAGAGATACTTTTCTCTAACTGTCACATCTGCCATGGTCACCCGACACCGTCATAGACATTGCGGCGCAGGCCTCTTATCTGCGCCGTCGAGTTACATTTAATTGTCCAAGTTTTACTATGGCCCCTAATTACAGCGTTCGGGGCTAAAACCTGATACCGCCGCTGCCTGGGACGCCGTCTGACGATTTATTGGTTTGCTGAAACGGGAGCGCTGTTTTTGAGAGGCTTGGGAGGAGAATTTTTCTTTTGCCCGCAGAAAATCCTTTAAATGTCACTCTGAAAACTAAAACGTTAAGAATGGCTGGTTTTTTACGAAGTCACTCGGTCCGAGATGATTTCTATAGGTGTTTTTATATTATTTGGTAAATTGATTTGCACAAAAGGCAAAAGTGCAAGGTTTTCCAGACAATTCATGTAAAGGATCTTCACAGATCGCCAAGATTTACACAGGATCATTAACATGAATCATCTCCATAGCCATTCGTTTAGATGCCATAACACAAACTCTTATGTTATGTGACAAATAAAACAAACAAATATTTTTACTTTTAAAGCGCGCCGCCTTTTTGAAAGTTCGTTTTCAACCCTTGGATTTCCCCACTGCTGGGGCACGGGTCTCTTCCTGCATCGCAGGGAGGTATTTTTGAAAGTATTTCCGCGAAATTATGGTCAACATAGTGATGACAGTAATTTCGGGGGCCAGCGTCTGATATAAAGGTTCTACCTTTTTTTTTTTTTTTTTTCACCCAGGAGAAACCCCAATTACGGGTACCACCGGCTCGGGGGAGCACAGTAGTTATGTCGGACTCCCCGCCCTGAAAAGGGCGGTATACCGACTAAAACTCCTGGGGTGTTCCTCCGCACCGCAAAGGACGGAGCCACGGGGACGCTTGCGCACACTTCCGCGACCCCGTCTGCGGGCGCCCTTGCGGGCACTCCTCCGGGGGGATGCCTTTGTCCCCCCTACTCCGCTGAAGGCACTCCGGAACACGCAGAGCGCCTTCCAGCACGGGACCTCTTAGTCGAGCGGCGGGCCCCCCGACCCACCGCCCGAAGGCCCCCGTTATGGCGGCAGACGGTCGGCATACGCCCGCCGTCTGCGCCCGGTTCTCCGACGGCGGAGAGGGAGCGCAAGAGGATCATCCTCTCGCGCCCTCTCCGCCGCCTCTTTCCTCGCCATGACGGCCTCGCAGAACGCGAGGACCGCCTCCCAGGCCTCCTCGCTGCCGACCATCGCACTGACGATCGCCGGCAGCGAGAGGTCCGCCCCAATAGCCGCGGCCAGCTCGGCACGCGGCTCCACCCATGCGGGGCACACGGCGCGCGTGTGCTGCGCCGTGTCCTCCGCCGCGTCGCAGTGGTGGCACGCCGTCGACGGCTCCCGACCCGCTATCCGGCACAGGTACACACCAAAGCATCCATGCCCGGTGAGGACCTGCGCCAGACGGTAGGTCAGGGCGCCGTGCCTGCGTTCGGCCCAGTCCCGAAGGACGGGCCGAACGGCGGCCACCACCTCGAGGCCGGCGGTAGGTCGCGCCAACCTCTCTTCCCACTCCCGGAACAGATCGTCGCGGGCTCCCTCTCTCCACCGCGCGATTTGCTCCGGAAGAGGCATCCCGCCGTTGGCGCGAACCTCCGCGCCGCGCCAGTAGACCTCCGCGAGTACCTCGGCTTCGAGGTCCCACGGAGGGCTACCGGCCAGCACCGTCGCCGCCTCGTACGAGGTGGTGCGGTACGCTCGGGCCAGCCGGGTTGCCATGACCCGCTGCGGACGCCGCAGCAGGGTCCGGTTCACGGACCCTAGGGCGTCCGCCCATATTGGCGCTCCGTAGAGCGCCATAGAGCGCACCACACCATCGTACAGGCGCCCCGACTGACTTCTCCGGACCTTATTGCTTCTGGGGTGCAGCCTCCGGCTTTTGCCACAGCCGCGACCGCCTCCGCCTTGGACGTCGAGTCGTCCAGACCGACGATGCGCATCTCCGCGCACTTCGTCGGCCTGGAGACCCGAACGTCTTCCTCCCTGAGGGCCTCTCTGAGTTTGGCGGCCAGGGAGTCTGCTTTGTCCGCACTGGTGGTGCCCGGCACCTCCAAGATGCGGGCACCAGTGGCCCCAGTGCGGAATCTGAGGCCCTCGATCCCCAGAGCCGCCAGATCAACCCGCGCTTTGGCCTCGGCCAGTACCGAGGCGTACGTCACCCCCCGCTCCCCAGCACTCGGCTGCAAAGTCAGCACGACGGCTGACGAGCGAGGGGGGGCGCAATTTGGGTGCCGCTGGGGGTTTTGGTGCAGGAGCCTGCGCCGGCAGCGGCACCGTAGGGCGCCTCTTTCTTCGGCCGCGCCGGGCCACCACGTTCCATGCCTCCCCCATGGATTGCGGCGGTAGCGGCAGTGGGCGCGGCTCTCTAGGGGTGGCTTTCGGCGCCGCCCTCAGCGTGCCCCCTGCGGGAGGCCTAGGAGCGGGTGGCCCACGCTGGCGGGCCCCGGCCTTTTGGGCCGTTCCCTGCTCCCCACCCGAGGCTGCGGGTGGTTTAACAGGGGGGGCCCGCACCGGCGTCGCAACCTCGGTCGAGGTCCGGCTCGCCCTCCCGTCCGCGGCGAGCGGCGGCCGCAAACGGGGCTCCGGGAGGAGCCGGCCCTCGATCGAGGCGAGGCGAGCATTTAGCATCGCCCCAAATTGCGACACCAGGCTGCGCCCAAATGCCTCCTCTCTCGAGGGAGACCTCGCGCCCGTTTCCGGGCCGTTGGCAGGGGCCGGGCCCACCGACTGTCGGGGTCTCCGAAGCTCCGCCCGCAGCTCGGTGATCTCCTTTCGGAGCTCCTCCACCTCCTTCTGGAGGCGGGCGTTACTCGCCTGCAGCACCTTCGTTTCGTCGGAGGCGGTGCGGCTATAAAAGGCCTCCGCCGCCTCCCGGATCGATGCCGCAGCGTCGTTGAGGCGCCTCTGGAATGTGCCCTTTAGATTCTTTGAACCTTTGGACACTGATTCCACCATGTCCACGCTGCTTCTGACCTGAATCATCAGGTCAGAAGCGGTCTTGTCGGCGTGGACAGGCTGAGACGCCTCCGACTCGGAGACCCCATCAGCTCCGAAGTTGCGGGCGCGGACCTCCCGGAGTTCCGCGTCCAGCTCCTCGAGCCTTTGCTCGGCTCTCTGTTCCTTCTCGGCCCTCTGGCCCCTCACGAAGGCGCTCCTCGCCGTGAAGGGCCGAGATAGTCGCGGCTCCTTGGCCGCGACTTTGGGAGGGTGCTCCTCCCCCCCTGACCCCGAGTCGGAGCCGAGAGCCGCGCTCTCTGGCCTCCTTTTCCTCCATACCCGCCCGTCGAGCGTGGAGACGCTGGCGGAATCCATCGCCGCATCCACGCTCGCCGTCGAGCTCTTACGGGAGCCAGTTTGGCTCCCCTCCGCGTGCAGATCGGCGTCCGCGAGGCGCGCCAGGTCTGCCATCGATCGGGACCGGGTAGAGCGGTAAACGCCCCCCATCCCCGATACGATGGGGCTTCGCGGACGCAAGTCCGCATGGTCTGCCACGACCTTGCCGCTTCCAACGCCACTTGTGGCGCCAGGAGCGGCAAAACTACCCGTGGCAGTGTTAAGCTCACTTGAGGCGCCCGGCCTCAAGGAGAGAGAGTCGTGGTTGCCCCCCCCAGAATACGAGGGGCAGCCCGACGCCAAAGTGGCGCCAGGGAGGGATTCTCCTGCTGAGCAGGTACCCTCCTGGGGTAATAATTTTTTTACCGACGACATCATATTTTTTGTGGGAGGTTACACACGCCGCTTTCCCAACACGACGCGGGTGCTCTTTTTGGGGCTAGAACCCAGGGCCAGCACTAAGCCTGCAGGTTTGGCCGCTAGTGGCTGATGCACTCCCCAGCCGCTCTTGCGAGCACCCCGACGCCACGTGCCTCAGCGCCGAGGATTGAGGTTTTTTATAGAGGTTGTCTCCTCGCAGCCCGAGAGCCCCCGGTCCCACTCAGTGTGGGATTCCGGGTTTGCCGACGGTGGCCGAAGCCTGCCCGGTATCTGCGCATGCGCAGATACCGGGCCCGCCGCCAAGTGCGAAGCCCAAATTGGGCTCCACCGGACATCCAGCAGCAGATTGCCACTAGACGTCCCCCCACCTGGTTTTGGTCCGCGCCGGCCGAAGCCGGTACCCCCCATATCTGGAGGGCGTTCCCCTATCCGCCACCTGGGGACGCGTCCGATGGGAGACCAGAAACTCCACACGGAATATAAAGGTTCTACCTTATCTAACCTGTTTCAAAACGGATCCTATTTAACAAATAAAAATCTCGTGTCAGAGTGCTTCACACATTTTGATGAAGTTTATGTGAATATAGTTAGAATATTTTCGGGGCTTAATGGTGTAGTAATTTATTGCTATTTTACCTCGACGTTTTGACGACGTTACAGTCAAAGAGTATATAACCACTACGTTACAGTCATCGTGGTCACGAGAAGACTGATGGCTGGCACCCGTTCGCATCATCGGCTGATGAGGTTTCAGACTACCCTCAATCAGCTATCACAAAGCACTATTAGGGTTGCGACACACTACACTGACAATGTCGGACTATAAGCCATGCGACTTTTTTCCACTCGAACACATCTTGATGACCGGATCCCACGTTTGCGATGATTTGAAACCACATTCCCGATTAAAATTTTTGTGTTTCTTAAATTCAATCGCATCACGCACAATTCGGCTATAATAATGGCGATCGTTGGAAAGCACCGAGCGACGGTTTGTGCAATTCTATCGAGTGGTTTACTAGGACTGTGAGGTGTTCAAATAGCTCAGCGTCTGAATTTTCCATTCCGCGGTGGGCACGCATGGTAATTAAGCCCATATTCTCTCTCTTACTCTGGAAGAAGGCCTGTGCGGTGCAATGGGACGCTTATAAGTGACATAAAAAAGTATGTCTGAGAATAGACAAATTAATATGGCGAAACAACGTTTGCGGGGTTAGCCATTAGTTTACTTATTACATGCGACTATCAACTTGCGGAGAATTGAGGGGAATTCTTATCACTTAAGGCGCTTTGGGGTGCTAACTAGATGTGGAATAATTATGGAATATTTATTACACGTTTATGATACGTTTTTTTTTCAAAAGTGTTAAAAATGTATGACTAACCCTTTAGATTTCCTCAGGATATTTTCCTTTACAGTTAAAGTGTAACACTCTCTTGCATATTGATATTATATATGACAATTATTGCAAACGCAAGGCCATAAGCCCCAACCACCTTTAAGGCGCTTTGCGGCTCTAACTAACACCAACAATAGAATAAAAATCGTAATTTGTCTCATAATACATTTTTTTGCAAAAAGTAAACATTAAAAATCTAAGGCCGGTATTACAGAACGATGCTCAAGCACAGATTGATCTCAGATCGCCCAATCATTACTTGAGCGCTGAATCGATGCTCAAGCACTCCCTTTATTTTCAAACAGTTCTTGAGTAGAGATCAGCCAATCACTGCTTAAGTAGAGATTCAGAACTGCAATCAGATTGTCTATGATCAAAGTTTGTTTTCTATGACAAGAAAAATACAAGTTTAGATTTTTATTCCGTTTTACGCATGTTACAAAAACGTGACGATGAAACTTAGTAAATTATGTCAAATATACAGAGGAAACTAAAATAATGTTTATGTATTCGTAAATAAAATGTTTAAAGTTTCTTTATTTAGTTATTAGTTTGTAATGAACCGTATATTTAAAGGAAGCAAAACGTTCACGCTTCTTGTTTATTTATTCGCTTTGAGTACAGAACGGAACGTAACAAATGTCAATAAAATAATTCTCTTGTTGACGTCTGTCTATTTATTTCTAATTTGTGATTTATTTAAGTTTACTAAATTACTAATATCTGTACATAGTCGGTGTGGTTTAATTTGAAAATTAATCGCTGTTTTGAAACGAGATGTGAAAAAATGAAAACAAGGAACTTCACCATAGTGGGAAGAATCCTCCTTGTGGAACATAAAAAGTCAACTTCACTGCAGTAGAGAGGGTCCTCCTCGTAGAAGACAAAAACTCAACTTCATCGCGGTGGAGAGGAACCTGCTCATGGAACCTAAAACTTCAACTTCACCGCAGTGCAGAGGAACCTGCTCGTTGGACATAAAACTTCAACTTCACCGCAGCGGAGAGGAACCTGCTTGTTGAACATAAAACTTCAACTTCACCGCAGTAGAGAGGAACCTGCTCATTGAACATAAAACTTCAACTTCACTGCAGTGAAGAGGAACCTGCTTGTTGAACATAAAACTTCAACTTCACCGCAGTGAAGAGGAACCTGCTCGTTGAACATAAAACTTCAACTTCACCGCAGTGGAGAGGAACCTGCTTGTTGAACATAAAACTTCAACCTCACCGCAGTGGAGAGGAACCTGCTCAGTAAACATAAAACTTCAACCTCATCGCAGTGGAGAGGAACCTGCTCGTTGAACACAAAACTTCAACTTCACCACAGTGGAGAGGATCCTCCTCGAGGAACATAAAAAGTCAACTTCAACACAGCGGATTTATAGAATATGTGTCAATTATGTTACAAATTTATGAGCAATAAAAAAGCTGAGATTGTTTTACTGATTATTTTATTTATTCCTCTTTGTGAATGTCTTCCGCTAAGGCGCTTACTTACCAAGAGCGAGCTTGTGAGTTCGATTCCCACTGTAGGTCTATATATTTGTACAAGTGACCACAGTCTCGGTGTACTTTCATGTTTGTGACGTTCTTGCCTGGTTATCAAAGTACAGGATATCCTAGTTTGGAACCAGGTGAAGTGATTGTGTTCGTTATCAACCCTTGTATGTCCCCACTGCTGGGGCACGGGTCTCTTCCTGCATCGCAGGATGTTAGGCCATACTCCACCTCGGGAGCCAAGTCCGGGCTGGTAGAGGATTGTAAGACAGTGGCGGGCCTTACTGTTAGAAGTTATCAAGCCACCCATAAGGCCTCTGACATGGCTTAACGATTGCCATTACATGCCAGCCAGCGCCAACGGCTTAACGTGCCTTGCGAAGCACGGAAACGCTCGGACAAAATGCCACTAGCGGTAATCACTTTACGGCCACACATCCGGCACCTGCGCAGGTGCTTAAAAAAATATAAAAAAAACTTCTTTACATTTTCTACCTGACATTCTTCAGTGTAAGAGTCAAAAGCAAATTGAGGTCAGTAGTAGTTTAGGCACGAACTCGGGGGAAAAAGTAAGCAGCAAAAAAAAGGATTTTCTTAACGCCGCAAATACTCCACGGAGGGCGATCCTTCAAAGTTCGCTGGTCTCTTGGTTTTACTGCGATTTACCTAAAAGATAATTTGTGATTTGCTTAGAATACTAAGCAAGGAGTGTTATAACTTGTTAAGATTTAATGCACAGGTTGCTTTAGATGGGAATTAGTAATTTGAGGGTCTTTGTTAAAATTCCACCCATGCCGCGACTCGAACCCGCGACGTCTTCGTATGTGCTCTTATTGAAGAGATTAATACGTATCTGAACGTAACATTAACATAACATTTAGATACAGGCACATACATTGCTACTGACCCCATACCAGGATACCCTGTGTCGTGAGAACCAGAAACAACGACAACACAAACATTTAAACGTCTATAATAGTACATTACACAACTAGGGTGGTAATACAAAGAAAGGCCGAGATCGCAGAAGTTTGCGGCCCGAGCTGCAAGCGAGGGACGTAAATATGCGATCGAGAGCTTTCTTTATTACCTCCCGTGTTGTGTACATCTTTTTATGTCTACATTTGGCCAGAAAGCGGCTTTTTCCGTTCGCGCAGCGTGCGGAAAAAGCCACTTTATTGCCAGGTATGGCATAAAATGAAATATGTGATGTTTTAGTTATTCACACTTGTAGCATCACTCAGGATTTACCACTTTCTTTGGGAAGGTATATACGAGTAGATAGGATATATTTTTATACCATGTACGTAGGTAGCTATTATTGATATATCGTTTTCTTCTAATCTTATTTTTTATGTAGCCAATAAACGTTGGGGCACGGGTCTATTCCTGCATCGCAGGAAGATTAGGCCATAGTCCACCACGGGGAAGAGACCCGTGCCCCAACAGTGGGGGCATTCAAGGGTTGATATCATCATCATCAATAAACGTACCACTGCGGGCACGGCACAGGCCTTCTCTTAGAGACAGAGAGAGAGAGATTAAGTGTTTAATTACCACCCGTGCACGTATGTAGGCATGCCTACCGTGGACTGCCTACATCAAACGCCGAGGCATGTAAAGGTCTCGGGTTCGATCCCCGGCCGGGTCAAACTAGGAAACGAACTTTTCTAGCTTGTCTCGGGTCGTGGATGTTATCTATGTATTTATTGTATAAAATCTATAGTTGAGTTAGCACTTGTAGCACAAGTCATTTAGTTGTACTTAGTATAGGGATAACGAGATCTGTGTAATATGTCCATGAATATTTATTTATTTGAACACCTCAGTCACTCGGGTTTCCTCAGGGTGGTTTCCTTCACAGCTAGCTAATGGCAATTCAATTATAACTTTACAAATATGGTTACGTAACTTCGAAAACAATTTCACTGGTACATACCGCTACCTCATTTGAACCCATGATCTCCCGTTTGATAAACCGGGGTTCTACTAATCCGCTACCATCGCGAATTATGTAATAGTAGTCGTCGTTGTCGTAGTCGTCAGGCTATACTAGTCCACTGCTGGACATAGCCCTCCCCTAAAGAGCGCCACGTTTTGCTATCATAGGGGGTAATGCCCATAATCCCCACGCTGGGCATGCGGGTTGGGGATCGCAGTTCGGTGGAATTGTTACTGCAGGGAGCGCTGCTGCCCACCCCCCGGTTTGTATCCCTTAGCCGCCTTTTACGACACCCGCGGGAAGAATTGGGTCGGTGCTATTCTCTAGGCCGACACCACTACATATTACTATCTCATAGTAGTATTAACTTTAAATTGTCTGAAGCATAGAAGTCATTTCCAGAAGTGGTTTTCGTCACAGATTTCAGTAACTATCACACCGGAGCCCTTGGGCTGATTTATGGTTTCATTAAATTTCTCAAACGATACAAATGGTGCATTTCCTACTCGAGGCAATTTATGCTCCACATTTGTCAGCGTCTGTATGTAATAGTCAAATATTTACCGAACAGTTATCGTACACCCCCTCCTCGGGAGCAACATGTTCAATTTAATTAATCATGTTTAGCTAACAGTGCCTTGCCGAGCATTATGGTACGGCGGCGGTGTGAAGTTGGCACTTATGCGATGTGTCTACTTTCGTATTTGGCCTTTGAATCTACGTAATGAGATTATTTATAATCTAATCACTTATAAAAAGTACCCGGAACGGGCGTGCGTGCATGCAACGACTTATGAACGTTGATGAATGAAGGTGATCTCTCAGGATCGTGGCAAGTGGCAGTCCCTGGTCTCTGCCTACCCCTCTGGGATACAGGCGTGAGGTTATGTATGTATGTATGTATGTATGTATGTATGTATGTATGTATGTATGTATGTATGTATGTATGTATGTATGTATGTATGTATGTATGTATGTATGTATGTATGTATGTATGTATGTATGTATGTATGTATGTATGTATGTATGTATGTATGTATGTATGTATGTATGTATGTATGTATGTATGTATGTATGTATGTATGTATGTATGTATGTATGTATGTATGTATGTATGTATGTATGTATGTATGTATGTATGTATGTATGTATGTATGTATGTATGTATATGTATGTATGTATGTATGTATGTATAATCACTTATTTTTTGTATGTCGTAGTAATAGTACAGGTGGTAATAATATTAATAAATAACTCTTGTTCTACGTGACACCCTGTAAGGGAACTAGTACTTTTCTAAAACAATATATTTACAGATATCGTTCGTTATCGTTGTCGATATGTCCCTATTGCTGGGGCACGGGTCTCTTCCTGTGACCCGTGCCCCAGCAATGGGGGGCGGCTCACGGGCCAAGTCCGGGTTCGTGGAGGATTGTAAGACAGTGGCGGGCCTTACTGTCCGAAGTTATCAAGCCGCCCATAAGGCCTCTGACATGGCTTAACGACTGCCATTATATGACAGCCGGCACCAACGGCTTAGCGTGCCTTACGAAGCACGGAAGCTCTCGGAAAAATGCCACTAGCGGTAGTCACGGGACGGTCACCCATCCTGTACATGACCGCGCCTGTTGTTGCTTAACCAAGTGATTGGTTCCAATCACTCGGTTCGCCTAGGCCACGAGCGCTTCGGGACGCTTATAGGCTACATAAAAAAACAATTGTTATGAGAACAGTTAAATGTTAAATTCAGCAACTTTCCGTCGTAAGGTTGTCTGAAAGAAATTACTTTTAGCTATAAGGCCGCCAATTGTACTTTGTATCTTTACATGAGTTATAATATGTGCTCTGGTGTACAATAAAGAATATTTTTGAACTAAAACTTTCGTAAGCACAACACATTGTAGACTTTTTTTTTTGACGACGGGAAAGCAGTAGGCGCTGCGGCGCAAGCCAGCGGGAATCCCCCGCAGCCAGTGTCGGCACCCGCCCCACCTATCTCGGCGCGGGCGCGCCGCGCGCTTGCCCGTAGTGTGAGACGAGCAACCGACGACGCGAGCTCCGTCTCTGCTCACCGTGATTAAGCTCTGCGAATCGGAGCGAAACCTGGTCGGACTTTTCCGATATAACAACACCCGTAAGTAAATCCGGACTAAAAGTCTACTTTACAATAAAGAATATTGTTATCTTATCTTAAATGTATTTCTCGAATAAAACTGGCGGAGAGTATTTCGATCTACGTACGATTATTTATCGCCGTAGCAATGAAGTGCTCTTATCGCTCACTACTTCGCTCTTGAGTACACATCTTCAAAGGGGCAGTTCAGAGCAATTTCAGAGGTAAAAGCGCTTGCGTTATTATGGCTCTAACAGTACTTATTAATGTTCCAATCATATTAAGGGGGTTTGTTCATTGAAGAAGGAAGGAAGATTGACGAGTGTGAGTGGAAGGGCCAGGACGTCCCAGGTGGACATCATCACCATCAACCCATTTTGTCCCTACCGAGGGCACCGGTCTCTTCCCTGGGAAAGGTATAGGCCATACTCCACCGGAGTCAAGTCCAGATTGGTGGAGGCTTGCAAAACTAGTGGCTGGTCTTACTGTCATATGTTTACAAGCCGTCCTAAGGCCTCTGACTTGGCTTAACGACTGCCTTCTATCGACGGCAGCTGGCACCAACTGCTTAACGTGCCTTGCAAAGCAAGTAACCGCTCAGAAAAATGCCACTAGCGTTAGTGCCACCACCCATCCATGACCACGGAAAACGCCCTATGTTGCTTAACCTTCGTGATCGCTTAGGATCACTCAGGCTTCCGATATACGAGTGATTCGGACATAATTCAACCAAATAGGGGATGTATTAGCAAAGGGGAAGATAAACAGTACCTGGAACTGGCGTGCGTGCATGCAAAGACTTATGAACGTTGGTGAAGCGAAGGACCACTGTCAGGATCGGCCAGTGGCAGTCTCTGGTCTCTGCCTACCCCTCTGGGATACAAGCGTGTGGTTATGTTCATTGGAGTCTGCCATTATTACGTTTTCAATAGTGATTTTGAATGTGACAGAAAGTAGAGTAATTTTTTGTAAAGGCAGATTTCCCAATGATCGCAACACAAGTGCGCTGTGGTTCTACATCTTACCGTGCATAGTTACTCGCAAGTTCAACAATATTTGAACACTATAAACAAACAGTGGGCTAGCGCAATTATTTGCCAGCTCCCAACACACATGCGATTTGTCCTTAGACACTGAATTGATTTTATGAATTAGCAGGCACTGAGCTGAACTTTACTGCTTCACTTGGTATGCTTAGAAAATTGTTTAAGGGGTACTTGTAATAGGTTACTGGATAAAAACATAACATTATCGCTTGTGGGATACAAGCGATAATGTTATGTTTAAGAGGGGTAGACCAGGGACTGCCACTTGCCAAGATCCTGACAGATCGCCGTCGCTTCATCGAAGTTCATTAGTCGTTGCAAGCAAGGTAAAAAGCACCTGGAACTGGCGTGCGTGCATACGCCGGTTAGGCAGGCAGGCAGGCAGGCAGGCAGGCAGGCAGGCAGGCAGGCAGGCAGGCAGGCAGGCAGGCAGGCAGGCAGGCAGGCAGGCAGGCAGGCAGGCAGGCAGGCAGGCAGGCAGGCAGGCAGGCAGGCAGGCAGGCAGGCAGGCAGGCAGGCAGGCAGGCAGGCAGGCAGGCAGGCAGGCAGGCAGGCAGGCAGGCAGGCAGGCAGGCAGGCAGGCAGGCAGGCAGGCAGGCAGGCAGGCAGGCAGGCAGGCAGGCAGGCAGGCAGGCAGGCAGGCAGGCAGGCAGGCAGGCAGGCAGGCAGGCAGGCAGGCAGGCAGGCAGGCAGGCAGGCAGGCAGGCAGGCAGGCAGGCAGGCAGGCAGGCAGGCAGGCAGGCAGGCAGGCAGGCAGGCAGGCAGGCAGGCAGGCAGGCAGGCAGGCAGGCAGGCAGGCAGGCAGGCAGGCAGGCAGGCAGGCAGGCAGGCAGGCAGGCAGGCAGGCAGGCAGGCAGGCAGGCAGGCAGGCAGGCAGGCAGGCAGGCAGGCAGGCAGGCAGGCAGGCAGGCAGGCAGGCAGGCAGGCAGGCAGGCAGGCAGGCAGGCAGGCAGGCAGGCAGGCAGGCAGGCAGGCAGGCAGGCAGGCAGGCAGGCAGGCAGGCAGGCAGGCAGGCAGGCAGGCAGGCAGGTAGGTAGTTAGGTTGGGAGGTAGGTAGGTAGGTTGGTAGGTAGGTAAATAGATAGATAGATAGAGAGCACTTTATTGTACATAAAAAAGGAAATTACACAGATATGTCTTAACTTAAGAGTACAGACGGTGGCCTTATCTCTAAAAGTGATCTTTTTCAGACAACCTTGGAAGACTAGGATAAGAAAAGATAAGATAAGAATATTCTTTATTGTACACCAGAGCACATATTATAAAACATGTAAAGATACAAAGTACAATTGGCGGCCTTATTGCTAAAAGCAATTTCTTCCAGACAACCTTATGACGGAAAGTTTCTGAAGGAAATAAGAGATAGGTAGTCGGTGCAAATATGGACAAAATAGGATTAATTTGACTCTATTGAACAACTATGCATTTTAGAGACTCGCCCGCCAGATTTTAAGTATCGAGCCACTAAAATGGTCTCAACTCAGTGTGGTAGGTATTATTACGTAATCACATATCAAAATGCTTCAAAGTACCTTTATCGGGATTGGAATTCTATTTGTAATCAAAAGTTGGTAGGGCTACATAAATAAAACCGAACTACTTAATTTCAGGGCTAACAAACAATGCTTAGCAATAAAGGACGTAAGAATTGGATGTCAAGGGGACTGAAATATATAGTTGCATGGTTACAAACTTATGTGCACGTAAAATTTTAGGCAATATCAACATTGCGCCACAGGGAATAGAGTTCACTACGTGTGCAAGGATTTTCTGGCAAATCTCTTGAGTAACATAGCAGGGCCACCATTGTCGACTACGTATTATGCTTTCTGGTTAAGGGTCCGATAAATTATACCTTTTATTCGATTTTCTTTATACGATACTTTGGGATGCGGTGATTTGTCGATGCTGTGCCGAAGTTTGGCTGTTCCTCTCGGCAGGGTATTTATTGAATTCGCCAATGGCTTACGGAATGTTTAGGGATTTGCCCTTTTTCCGAAGGAGATAGATAAAAAAATGCAGTCAGCAAAAAAACAAATTTGCAGTGTGTAAGCCTCTAAGGGGCATTATTACGTAAGTATCCACCGAGTTTTTTTTAAGCTACTCCGGCTGTCAAATGCATACATTTTTTGACACTTAGGAGTCGTCTGAATGCTTCACTCGATAGAGTGGAGTGCTACGTAATAGGAGGGCAGGGCGGCTTGAAAAGCTTCTGACAGTAAGACCAGCAGTGGCTGATGAGTCTGATGCAAGACTAGTGAGTCTTGCACGCCTCCACCAATCCGGACTTGGCCCCCGTGGCGGAGTATGGCCTATACATTCCTCAGGAAAGAGATCATTGCCCCTCGGTGGGGACATAATGGGTTGATGATGATGTAAATCACTGCTTAACTGTCCATATACTGCACAACAAAAGCTAGTACTGTCTGCCTGTATTTTATTTATTTAGTTTATTAAGAACACCCACAGTATAGTCTCATTAACAATTCGTGTAAGATTATTTGTTTTACCTGTTAAGATTACAAGTACTATATTGTCTCGTAATACGTTTAATTATTACCATCCTCGATGGCTGAAATAATTTATTAAATAAAATTCACCTGCTGAAGTTAAAAATATGGGTCATATATTGGTATTAACTATCCAATATTTTTTAGAGGACACAAATTGAAATTAAATCGTTTTTAGAATGGAGCATAAATTCATAAAAATAGAAATTTTATACAACCAAATTAAGTCTGCATTGGAATTTTCTCGATTCCTAATAGAATGCGTCTATCGAGAAGACTCCCATATCACTTTAAACATAGATAGTAGTAAAATATTGTTTTCAAAGTTACGTATATTTGCATAATTATGGCAGCAATACCACTCGCTTACCATGAAGGAAAATATTGTGAGGAAATCTGAGTGTCTAAGGTGTTCTTATACCTCAGTGCTTGAAATCGCCAATCGCAATCGCGACGCGTAGTCCTTAAGCCCTCTCTCTCCTTCAAAAGAAGGCTTGTGTCCTGCAGCACTATAACATAAAGGATTATTTAGATGACAATGAGGTCTGGAATGAAAGCCAGTACAATGTATGAGTTCTATGTTTATAATGTAAACTATGTTAATTAAGGACTTTTGAAAAGACTAAGTTAGGAGTTTTTTTGTCCATTTTTTCTCCTAAATGATCTGGATTTCGAAATGGACACCTAGTTTGAATTGTAACGTTCATTAAGCCGCAGTTTCTGTGCTACTTTGAATAAAACCTTTTCATTTCATTTCAGTGTAACGTATAAATGTGATGCATTATTATTATTATTACTAGTTTGTAGAGCTTCATCGCAATCCATGGTGCACCTGCTCCAATGTCCATTGTGCCCTCACACCTGCACTCTGGACGACCTTACAGAGGCCAACGCTGCTGCGATTGCAGTAGCCAACTATTGGGCAAGAAAAATATTAACTAGTCGAACATCTGACACAAAAAAGAGATGAAAAATTACTAGCTTCAGGCAAGTTCAGCTGCAATGATATAATTTATTCTAATGATATAATTTAAAGGCAAGCTGGCAGCATAACATATAGGTTAAGCATTAGAGAGATGACCGTCGCTGCGTGCAACGCAATTTATTCCGGCATCACAACACGCCCTTCGAGAATAAATCACGTAACGCCTTAGAGTTCTCCTGCGCAGTGGTTTGTATATACATATATACTAGTTCAATAAAAAAAGAGCAACCTAAACATTCTCAAGTCTTTCTTAGGTTTGAACGACAGTAATATCGCTAAATCACAATCGTAAACTTGCATATTCAAATTCGACGCCGGCCGTAAGTCCGGGGTCGAATCTGTGACCTTTCCACAGCGCTACGTCAGGAAAATCCTTACTTTATGATTTTAGAGAGACATCGCACGTAATCCGGATCTAGGAGCGCAGGGCCGGCGGCAGTAACAAGGTATTAAAGCAGGAGTTACGGCCCACTGCGGCCCCGGGGCCCCAATAGCTGTTGTAAATAACACGCTATCTGCGAGCCGCGTCGCCGCCGCGCTGCCAAATTGCTTGGCAGCCTCCTCAGACTTCCTCTTTGAATAATAACGGACGACACAACAAAAATAAAACTCGTTCCGCCCCTGGACTGTGTGCTTAGTGGCGCTGGAAGCAAACAATGTAATAGAATATTGTTACGTTTCAGTGCGTGAGCGTAAAACTCAAGCGGCAGCGAGTGTTTACTATTTACTTTGTCAACGAGGTTTTCATGGCTTCATCTATAAAATATATATCATAAAATATCGTCGGCCTCGGTGGCGCAGCGGTTTAGTACGCTAACTGTGAAATGGAAGGTCCCGAGTTCGATCCCCGGCCGGGTCAAACTAGGAAACGAACTTTTCTAGTTTGTCTCGGGTCTTGGATGTTATCTATGTATTTATTGTATTGAATTTATCGTCGAGTTAGCCCCTATAACGAAAGTCATTTAGTTGTACTTAGTATAGGGTTAATGAGTTCTGTGTGATATGTCCATGAATATTTATTATTAATTTATTTATATACCATGAATTTTAGAGCCATAGGAAAAAGTGTTTTAAAAGTAGTTATTGAGATTGAGAAACTTTATTTCCATTTTGTCTAGCGGTTTTACGTCTGATTACCTAGCCGGAGGTCGTGCTACAGTGCTCCGCCCGGCTGTTCATTTTTTTTGCGGATATATCATTACACCTCGTATCGTTGGTCTGTACCCAGCTTAACATAAGTTAATCGACATTTGCTCTTCAGATCAATGAAATGAAATGAAATGAAATGAAAAGGTTTTATTCAAAGTAGCGCAGATACTGCGGCTTAATGAACGTTACAAGTTAAACTAGGTGTCCATTTCAAAATCTGGATCATTTTGGAGAAAAAATGGACAAAAAAACTCCAAACTTAGTCTTTTCAAATTCCTTAATTAACAGAATTTACACAGATACTACAAAACTCGTGAATTTTACATGCTTGAATTCCAGACATCATTGTCATCTAAATAATCCTTAATATTATAGTAGCTCTTTTGGCACAAAGTGTACTTTACACATTTTTTGAACCGCGCTTCAGTCAAACTTAATATATCTTCAGGGATTTTATTGTAGAAGCGTATACAATGCCCCATGAAGGATGTATTAACTTTTGCCAGCCTAAATCTTGGGATCAAAAGTTTATGTTTATTTCTAGTATTTACATTATGTTGGCTACCTGCAGTTTTAAAGTTGCTAATATTTTTCCTGACATACATAATATTTTCATAGATATACTGACTGGCAACTGTCAGGATGTTTGTTTCTTTAAAGAATTCTCTTAACGAGTCTCTACTGCCTAGCTTATAGATGAATCTGATCGCTCTTTTCTGCAAGACGAAGATGGTCTCAATGTCCGCTGCCCGTCCCCACAGTAGTATGCCGTAGGACATGATACTATGGAAGTAACTAAAATAAACGAGCCTGGCAGTTGCGACGTCAGTTAGTTCCCTAATTCTTTTAACAGCATATGCTGCAGAGCTAAGCCTATTTGCCAATTTTTCTATACGAGGACCCCATTGAAGCTTTGCATCAATTGTGATACCTAAAAATACAGTATCTTCGACAAGGTCTAGTTTGTCCCTTCCCAATATAACTTTGCTGTCAACTACTTTGACATTTGGTAGAGTGAACTTTATACATTTTGTCTTTTTTGAATTTAACAATAAGTTATTAGACGTAAACCAGTTTAGTACCTGAGAGAGAGCAGCATTAGTATTGTCAAGGTCATCTTCTTGTCTCTTAATTTTGAAAATAAGTGACGTGTCATCTGCAAATAGTACTATCTCTGACATATTTTGAACCATGAACGGCAAATCATTTACATATACGAGGAAGAGGAACGGCCCCAAAATCGATCCCTGTGGTACTCCTATCCTGACCTCTGACCCTGAAGATTTAGTTCTATTTATATCAGCTCTTTGAATTCTTCCTTCTAAATATGATGTCATAAGTTTTAGGCTATTCCCGTTTATACCATAGTGCTTTAATTTTAAAAGAAGTGTTTTATGGTCAACGCAATCAAATGCTTTTGACAAGTCACAGAATACGCCTATAGCATCCTTGCGATCTTCCCATGCACTAAATATATGTTTAACTAACATGACGCCGGCGTCCGTTGTAGAGCGCCCTTGCGTAAAGCCGAATTGCTGACCATGGAGAAGTTGATAGTCATTGAAGTGTGTAAGCAGTTGACCTAGAACTATCTTCTCGAATATTTTACTCAAAACGGGTAGAACCGAGACTGGTCTGAAATTTGAAGGATCTTGCTTATCACCACTTTTAAATAAAGGAACGAGCCTACTATATTTCATTAGATCTGGGAATATACCCTCATCTAGACATTTGTTAAAGATTCTGGCTAAATAGGGTGCTAGGGTGTCGATTACTGAGCTAACTACTGTTACTGACATACCCCACAAATCTTCAGTTTTTTTAAGCTTTAGCTTTTTAAACGATTTAATCACGGTATGAGTTTCAATATAATCAAACGAAAAATCGTGATCGCATGGGATCAATGCAACAAGAGTCTCTTGAATACGATTTCGCGTGAAAGTAAAATGCAAAACTATGCAAACTTGCAAAACCACTAAGTTTCCAATTCTATTAAGTTGTTAATTACTAAGTGGGTACTTTGGTCACTTTTAAAAACCTATTTAAAGGCTAAAAATTCCATCGATGCCGGGACTTGAACCCGCGACCTCTGGCTAACCGTGCCACGCCCTCCCAACTGCAGTGAAATTTCTAACCTCTTTACAGTAGGTACTCTCTGTATTACGTACAGGCAGCAACTACCTTGGTCAGTTTAGCCTATAGGTACAATATTAACAAACACTTAATCAGTAAATCATCTCAAGCACTATGATATTATTCCTTACCATGCCAAGAACCCAAACAAGAGAGAAAATGTTTAAGTACTTATTACCACAGAAAGGCTAATTAACTTAAGGAAAACTTGTAATTATGTTCTTGAGACGTTCCTTTCTTTTCTGAATAACATTGGAGATTCCGCCGTAACACGGCCAATCCAATTAAAGTTGAAAAATAAAATAATTTTGCAAGCTTTGTTCGGAAGTTGTTATTTTGTTTCTAGCCTTTATTATCAATGGCATAAGGGTCGAATTTCTTCTTGGAAACGGCACGGAGATGTTGGTGGCACTGTAGTTTGCAAAGTCAGGTCGACATTGCTATAACCGCCGACGACGGTTTAATATTTGAGTCTGACTTCATTTCTCTCGTTTCCCGTTCACAGACAAAAAAGATCTTCACTTTATACTAGGTTTAAAACTAGGGATAGTAAATGTCGATGGGTGGCACTGGACTCTGTTAGTCAAGATGTGCAAAGGCAATTTCAAATATATCTACCTACATAGATAAATTGAGAACACTTTATTATACATAAAAAATAAAATCACACAGGTCTATCATAAAATAAGAGTACAGACGGCGGCCTTATGACTAAAAGTGATCTCTTTCAGATAATTTTGTATATATCTATGATATAAAAATGAATCGCTGAATGTGTTGGTAAGCGCAAATCTCGAGAGCAGCTGAACCGATTTGGCTGATTCTTGTTTTAGAATATTCCTTGAAGTACGAGGATGGTTCTTACGAAGAGAAAAAAAAAATAAAGAATCGACTGTCAGCGGTACGAAGTTCGCTGGGTTAGCTAGTCTATAATATAAAAATGAATCCCTGAATGTGTTGGTAAGCGCAAATCTCGAGAGCAGCTGAACCGATTTCGCTAATTTTTTTTTTAGAATATACCTTGAAGTACGAGGATGGTTCTTACGGAAAGAAAAAAAAAAGAATCTACACTTAGGCGGTACGAAGTTCGCTGGGTCAGCTAGTCTATAATATAAAAATGAATCCCTGAATGTGTTGGTTAGCGCAAATCTCGAGAGCAGCTGAACCGATTTCGCTAATTCTTTTTTTGGGATATTCCTTGAAGTACGAGGATGGTTCTTACGGAGGGGAAAAATAAATAAATAAAGAATCTACTGTTAGGCGGTACGAAGTTCGCTGGGTCAGCTAGTAAGTCGTAAATTAAACTACTAAAGAGAAATGTCTGATATGATACAATGAATATACAAAACTGTAGTTTTTCTTAATGATTCGCGATACTCATACATAGTTATATATTAAACGGTTAAAATCGCGACTATTTATTAGGTAAAACGTAATTACCTTTTCTCCCGACGTTTCGGCAGCGCTACAGTTGTCGTGGTCTCGGGTAGACTGAAATTCGGGTAGAATAAATAATCGCGATTTGACCCGTTTAATATATAACTATTTACAAAACGATATCAATAAAAAGTATTCATTAGATCACATATCTATGTGAGAAACAGAAGTTCGATAAAACTAAGCTAAATTAAAATTGTCAATTCGTCATCAGTGACCCAGCTTCTTGAGCTTTCAATAAAATTGACAGTAGAGCATATTATAAATATAATAGAGTCAACGTGTAATGTTCCAAATCATCCTGAAAGATTACATGACTATAAAAAGTAACGTAAAAGCAGGGAACAATAGCTGAGTTTAACATGCTTCCGACATTGCCAATCAGTAAATCGATACCTTTCGAGTAACAAAAACATCGCAAAACACATAAAAGTTGTTTAAAATAAAAGGGGGTGATCACGTTACACAGCACTTTGTGTAATAGTAGACCCACTTCAAGTTTTCGGGACGCCCATGTAAATATGCCTAGTGTAATGCACCACGCAGTGGGGTCACATCATACATAAAATCATAATCTATGGGTACATAGAAATATATAGTTATTTTCAAGGTCAGGACTGAGTGGTTCTAGAACTATTATTCATTATACTGTAAAAAACCTAAGTCTTTTTTGAGCATTTTTGTACATTTGATTTAATTTAACAATATAAATCACTGTAGTCAAAAATAAATGATTCGCCATTTTCGCTAATGTAGATGTCAGCTTTCCTAACTACTTACAAGGGATTTTAATATAATTGGCAATTATACCAGCATATATATTTACGTTGACATCACTCCGGAGTGATGTCAACGTAAACATATATGATACTCTGCACCCGGGTGCAGAGTATTAACTTCTTACCATGCTTAATATTGATTTTTTAATACATATAAATTTTATTTTTATAAATCAATTATCCTTGTTATATGTAATAATGCTAATACCTCAGTTACCTTTCTCCCCAGTATTAAAAAAATATGGAACATTGTAGGTACTCAAGTAGTAAACATGATAAAATAATAAGTACCATTTACGTAAGCGGCTGGGAAACTTTGAACGGGTCTAGCAAAGGATGTTATGGGTGGCGTGAAAGAGAAGAGGCCTATGACAGTGTGGGTGGACTTTACAATGTACGTCGGTTTGTCTCAGTAAGTAGTAAACATTGAACATTAAATTTGTGTAACAGGCCCCTACAATACTTCTTCCGTGTTAACAACACGTACCTAACTGTCCACTGCTTGTGTTGTGTAGATGTTTTGTTAAGTACTTTATTTTGTGGTGTCTCATAACTGTTGCTGTTATAAATGTGTTATTCTTTATTTGTAGATGTTTTTAAATTTTAGAGCCGATCGTGAGGCGTCACCTACGCGACACGACCGATCCCCTCCGGTTGCCCGAAGAGGAGTTCGTGAGACACTTCCGGCTGACCCACCAGGCGTACCAGCAGCTCCTCAGCGAACTGGGGCCGCATTTACCACCAATGCTGCGCATAAGTGGGACGGTCAAAGAACTGAAGGTAAATGCTCACACTACCGGATTTACGCTATTGGACCCCCTCTTTAGGGGTCCCATGAAGGCAATTTCGCACTACTTTCGATCCGAATCCGATCCGAGTCCGAGAAAATTCAGTCCGAAGTAAACGTAGAACTATTTCTACGGTAGTTTATGCACTAGATCCGTCTTCCGACATTCGTCATCCGACAATTATATTTTTTAAAGGCGGTGAACCTACTGCGCGTACCTCCAGTCTAAAGATAATGTTCCGAGAGCTGTGTTTGCTTGTCACCGCGTTATGCGTCTTGTACACACGTCGACAATATTTGAGACAACAGCTTAAGGGGCGACGCGGCTTGTGGTAGTTGACGTTCGTGTATTCATATTTTATAGATTTAAGACAAGGGCTATTTCTATGACGCACAGTTCCAAAATGCGAAACACCCCAATTAGATTGCGTGTTTACAACTACTTTTGTTCAGGAAGTTTTTTCTCAGATTTATAAGATAAAATAAGAATTATCTTTATTGTACACTGGAAAAAAACTTCTTCAGGCTATATTACCTATGTAGTTCACTGCTGGACATAGCCCTCCCCTAATGAGCGCCATAGCGCCCTGTCTTCAGCTTGCCGCATCCAGCATCTGCCGGCAGTTTTTCGCAGATCGTCATCCCACCTGGTCGGAGGGCGTCCTACACTACGTATGCCGAGTCGCGGTCTTTTGGAAAAGAAAGTTACATAGTATAATATAATTTATATTTTAAGAGATATACCTAACAGTTTCACTATGTAGCCTAGCTACGCTCCACTGCAGAGAAGGCCTCTTTCATAAAGAGAGTATGGGCTTAGTTACTAGTTTACTACCATTGCCCACAAAGATTGGCAATCTCAAGCGCTGATTATGTGAACACCTTAGTCACTCAGGTTTCCTCACGATATCAGGGTTTACATAATTGTATTGCTTTGCAGGCACTGTCATAAATACTTAAGTATGGACAGAGATGTTACTGTCCTACATATTTAAAACTGTACATAAATATTTGGTCACTGTATGGGTCCTAATTTTGAACTTCCCTAAATGCTGAGTATTAAACCCTATTACTGTCGGAAATAGAACTCCCACAATGACACATATGAATAAATCAATGTCAGTCAGTATATCTATGAACACATTATGTGCGTAAGGTAAAAATATCAGTAACTTAAAAAAAAACTTTGGGTAGCCAACACAATGTAAATACTAGAAATAAACATAAACTCTCGTTCCCACTATTTAGGCTGGCAAAAGTTAATACATCCTTCATGGAGCATTGTATACGCTTCTATAATAAAATCCCTGAAGATATATTAAACTTGCCTGAAACGCGGTTCAAAAAATGTGTTAAGTAGGTACGTCGTCAGGCTATACTAGTCCACTGTAGGACATAGTCCTCCCCTAAAGAGCGCCACGTTGTGCTATCATAGGGGGTAATGCCCATAATCCCCACGCTGGGCATGCGGGTTGGGGGATCGCAGTTCGGTGGAATTGTACTGCAGAGTACGCTGCTGCCCACCCCCCAGTTTGTGTCCCTTAGTCGCCTTTTACGACACCCGCGGAAAGAATTGGGTTGGTGATATTCTCTAGACCGACACCACACAGCATCCAGTTAAGTAGGTACACTTTGTGTCAAAAGGGCTACTATAATAATAGGGGTTAAAGTATGAAATTGCCGTTTTATTGCAATAGGTTCTTTAAATTGACATAGAATCTTCATGGTTTGAGGTTTTCGAATGAAACTTTTTTCAAATAATTTCTATGATGTTTTTTTTTTAAAAAATGTGAAACATTTGAATATCGACTTTCAATTGTTTTTGTTATTCAATTTAGACAAGAAAGATGGATACTGCGAAAATTCGAGTGATTTTTGAATACGAGTTCCGACGCGGAACTAACGCGGCAGAAACAGCCCGCAATATCAATGCTGCGTTTGGAGAGGGGTCTACTAACGAACGCACCGTGCGATTTTGGTTTAAACGCTTTCGTGATGGAAATTTCGACTTAAAGAACGAGCCACGAGGAAGACCGCCCACACAGGTGAATAACGATGAATTAAGAGATATAGTGGAAGCTGATCCTAGTCAAACTACCCAGGAATTAGCGGCATGGTTTAACGTTACCTTACCCACAATATTGACTCACTTACGTCAAATCAATAAAATAAAAAAATACGAAAAATGGGTGCCTCATGATTTGACTGATCTGCAGAAAGAAACGCGTATCCATCTTTCTTGTCTAAATTGAATAACAAAAACAATTGAAAGTCGATATTCAAATGTTTCACATTTTTTAAAAAAACAACATCATAGAAACCATTTGAAAAAGTTTCATTCGAAAACCTCAAACCATGAAGATTCTATGTCAATTCAAAGAACCTATTGCAATAAAACGGCAATTTCATACTTTAGCCCCTAATAACATAAAGGATTATTTAGATGATAATAATGTCTGGAATTAAAGCAAGTACATGATTTCTACGTTTTAAAATAATTATGCAAGCTCTGTTAATTAAGGACTTTGAAAAGACTAAGTTTGGAGTTTATTTGTCCATTTTTTATTCAAAATGATCTATATTTTGAAATGGACACCTAGTTTGAAATGTAACGTTCACTAAGCCGCAGTTTCTGCGCTGCTTTGAATAAAACTTTTTTATTTTATTTCGTTTCCTTTCAATGGTTTTCCCTAAGCTTTCTTGTTAACGTTAGTATTGCTAAACCTTACGGTCCTAAATCAGGAACAAGGATAAGTCTTGAAACTTTTCTTGCGATACTCAGCTTAAGGCTAATGACTAAAGTAGTTTCAGGAAGCCTTAAGTACACTTCGCCAGTAATTTTACAAATTTACTCCCTCACAAAGATCGTTCGAAGTCGAAATTGCTTTTTGAGCACTTGCTGTCATGGAATTTGGACAACTTGAAGTGAGCAAAATCTCTTATATAGGTACCTACTTACCTACTCATTGCTGACGCGGGAATAGCGTGTTACAGAACGTCCACATCGAATCCAGTCCTATAACATCCGTCGACTTCGTTCACCGCTGAAACTAAGGCAAAGAACCCTGATATTTTCTGTCAGCCATCTTTATCAAACTGCCACTGGAAATCTGCTTCAGGCGTCTTCAGGACTCTGTGCCAGTGCTGACAAGTAGCACCAATGGAATAAAACAAGAGAATAAAACATATCTCTTTTTATAATACGCTTTTTCAAAAAGTGAATCTTGAATAAAATGTTGACAGCATAGTTATCACAATAACTATTTTGGGACCTACAGTCTAAAACCAAGAACGTCACCCTTGTCTAAAACCTACGATCAACAACGTAGAAGTTTAATCGATTTTGACAAAAATGCTATAAAGACCAACATTTTTGGATCTTGTTTCTAGAGTTCTAGTATCTTGGACTTGATCAGTTCGTCGATTCTTCGTAAAAAAGCTAATTTATTTATTGACATTTATAATATTTACTTTTATATTATTTTCAATGCACTAACCCGTGCTAAGGACAATTTTAAAAACCTATTTAGAAGCTAAAAATTCCACCCATGCCGGGATTCAAACCCGCGACCTCTGGCTATCCGTGCCAGCGCTCTTTCCAACTGAGATAATGGGCGACTCACCGGCATAAGTGAAATTTCGAACCTCTTTACAACATTCTCTGTATTACGTACAGGCAGCGACATCTGACTGAAGTAATTTGCATCACTTGCAGCCCCGAGTACCTACTTTGCAGTTAGGTTTTACATCGGAATGATAACGCTGTATGATTATATTATTGTTAATGCACTAACCCGTGCTAATCCCGTGCGATGTAAAACCTAACTGCAAAGTAGGTACTCGGGGCTGCAAGTGATGCAAATTACTTCAGCCAGAGAATGTTGTAAAGAGGTTCGAAATTTCACTGATGCCGGTGAGCCGCCCATTAGCTCAGTTGAAAAGAGCGCTAGCACGGATAGCCAGAGGTCGCGGGTTCGAATCCCGGCATGGGTGGAATTTTGAGCTTCTAAATAGATGTTTACTTTTACCAAAGACGCGTTCGAAAAAGAGATATGTTTTTTTTTCACTTATGGGGCTATTTAGCACCGGGTAGTGCCTTCATACCGTCAGCCACCGTCGCTTTGCCATGAACAGCGGTTCATAGTTTTCATTAACAAAATTTGGTTTACCATACTTATCAAGTATTGCCGTCATATCAATTACCTACTATCTAAGTTTTAAATCTGTAAATAGCGATCAGTCAATTGCCTGTTTGTTCTTTGATCAAATAAAATCTATGACACCAGTATGTTTGAGCTTATAATTAAAGTTAAATATATGTTTTATCTGAATATTGTTTTTTTTCTAATGTATATTCATTCTTTGGCCACCGATTCGGTTTAATTTCGGCAATTTTGATTGAAATAGATTAATGAAATTAAATTATTTATAAGATTTGCAGTGATCGCTACACATTGTAGAAGGTTACTATAACTGCATTAAAAAGTGAAAATTAGTGAAATAACTATAACTGTCAGATTTTGATATTCCATGTAGCCAGTGTTGATGTGACTTGTAGAAAATTATTATTTCTGTTCCTTTTTTGTTCTATATTTTGGAGGTGAAAATTAATCTTTTAGGCAAGCATGTGCGTAAACTGGATGTTCGAATATTTACTCCGGAGCGTACTTCGCCAACTCAAATTATATATTCTTAAGTTACATGCTTTCATAACATGCAAGAATGGAATTGCATAATAAATTCGTCTCTCCATTTTAGTGCATCGCGAAGTAGCCTTTATACCATCGCGTTAAAAGTCACTCGGCAATAGTTATCCGTTCGGATAATGTTAAGCAGACTACAAGCTTTTAGCGTCCGTTTCATGGAATAAAATGCATAAAGAGTATCTTGAAAATGTACAATGGGAAATGTAGCGTTTCGAAACATATTTTTATTGGTCTGGCTAGTTCTGTAGAAAATGTCTTAGCAACATTTGCTACGTAGCTCCTTTAAATTTATGAAGATAGCTGAGTTTTAAAGAATGGAACCTTTTAAGTAAAAGTAGGAAGCTTTTATCCACTTTTAGTAGTAGTTATTGTTGCAAAACTATATTTTTCGATAAACAACGATTCAATTTGAGTATTTGAGACATTTAGAGACATCACCCACGTCGACTAACATCTGCAAATAATTTCTTCAGTACCACTAAATAAGAACATTATTTATTGTACACACTAGAAACGTTACAAAAGAAGAGGTACAATTGGCGGCCTTATAGCTTATAGCAATTTCTTCCGGGCAACCTTAAATCGGAAAGATTGCAGAAAGAGAAATTGAGAAATTTAACTGAAATTGGTTTCAAACCAAAACCAACCCGGACTCAGCCCCTGTGGTCGAGTATAATCTAACCTTTCTGAGAAGCAGGAAGAGACCCGTATCCCAGCAGTGGGGATACACAAATAATTGATGTCATCGCATGTAAAGTAATGTCAAACTTAAAAATTTTCGCGTGCATTATTGATACAATCTTGGAACTTGACGCGCTCAATTTTTACACCGAGCGCATCAAGATTGTATCAAAAATGCACGCGGGAATTCGAAACTTTTACATTACATTCCATAAACTCATGCTTGTATCCCGGAGGGGTAGGTAGAGATCAGGGTTGGCCACTTGCCACGGTGCTGACACCTTCGCTTCATCAATGTTCGATTCGTGCACGCGCGCCGGAAATAAAATAACGTAACTTAACATAACCTCACGCCTGTATCCCAGAGGGGTAGGCAGAGACTAGGGACTGCCACTTTCCACGATCCTAACCTATCATCTATTTTTCATCAACGTTCAGTAGTCGTTGCATGCACACGCCCTGGAAAAAAATATAGAGGAAAAATCCGCGAAATCCCGCTTTAACACAGTATTTTGCTTCTTAATGAGAGGTTTTATTATATAAGTCGTTCCTGAGGAATTAATAACAATACAATCCAGGACGTAGTAGGTAGTCGTCAGGCTGTACTAGTCCAGTAAGGTTAGTAGGTAGTAGACTTAATCATTCGTAACTCTCCTCGTGATTACTACGCAAGTAGTTGCTAAGCTAGGAAAAAAAATGATTTTCAATTGACTATTTCTCAGTGTATTGGTATTAATCGTACAGGTCTGATTAATGGAAAAGGTCCAATTTACATAAATGATAAAACTCGAAGTTGGATTTGATGGTTTGATTTGTAATAACAGGCTGAACGAACTGGTAATTTAAAACTAACAAGGCTTCTATTAACCAATTTTCAAGTTTTATTACTGTCTAGAACCGACTGCTTTTACAGGGTGTTGCAAAAGTGACCTGAGACGAAAGTTACCTGTTTATCCAACTACGATATCGATAAAATTTTTCTGTATATTTTTTTTCTAACTCAGCACTTGAATTCGCGATTCGCGGTGGGCAGCGTGGTAATTAAGCCCATACGAGTATCCATACGATTTTGCTGGATATATATTTTTTTTTACCGTCAGGTTTCAGGCTTTAATCTTGACACCCTTACATGCTTAGTAATAGTGTGTGTGTTGTCGTTGTTAGTTGTTTTTTCTTAAATCGTCGTTCATATTGCAAAAATTCCCATGTTTTTTCACCAAATTTGTATGAAAAATTTAAAATTACAAAGATAGCATGACATCATAACTCTTATCTACTAAGGCTGAAACTATAATTTCTTACACTAATATTCAGAACCGTTTTCTTTCAATTTATAAGAAAAAACGAAAATCATGTTTGTTGGACATACGACATTTTGCAATATTAAAGACGATATATGGGTTTGTAACTTGAAATTCAAGCATTTTATTTTATTTATTAATTTTCCATATATTATATCAATTACAATAGCAATTTCGTGCAGGCAACCTCATACTGGAGTTTTCGCCAGGTTTAATGCCACTTAATAATATTACAATTTCATGCGAGGGACGGGTATATTTTATCAGCCACTTCTGTTTGTTCAGGCCACTCTAATTTGACACTTTTTGATGATCCTTCGACTTGGACGTGGGCGTTCAAAGCCCTAAATTAATTAGTCCAGCGTTCCGTGAACGTGTGAGGGGATTTGTGTCGCTAAGTACCTACTTGGAGCGATCTAACTGGCGATTTGTGAGCGTATTTTGTGGGTCAATTCTTCACATACTATCAGTGGGAAAATACGGGGTGGCCCTATTCCAAACAGTCGTCGTCGTCGTCAGGCTATACTAGTCCACTGCTGGACATAGCTCTCCCCTAATAAGCGCCACGTTGTGCTATCATAGGAGGCAACGCCCATAATCCCCACGCTGGGCATTTGGGCAGTTGGGGATCGCAGTTCGGTAGAATTCTACTGCAGGGGGCGCTGCTATCACCCCCCGGTTTGTGTCCCTTATTCCAAACAGTATGAATTAATATTTTGATAACATAAAAAAATCAATACCAATTTTCACAACTTGCTCTCTCTGCGGGGTTGTTTAGGCAGGCTGTATTGTCTTTGGTAAGTGTCGGGCCTTTATAATAAGGGGCTCGTTATGAGGAAGAAAATATGCCTTCTAAATAGTAAAACTATGTTTCAGTGCATTTCAAGTTAAATTGAAGTGCACTGAAAATATATCGTTGTTTAAAATAATAAGATATTAATCCTGTAAGATAAATCACCTTATTCCAATGTTAGCTTTCCTTGAAGAACTCTCCTTTCTTTTTCTCTAAATCGTGTTAAGCAATACTGGTTGTACAATTACTTAAATTACTTCAAATCAACTTTATATGCTGTTACCATTCATTGTACAATTGTTTGTTTCCTCTAATTAAATACAATGAAACAAATAAACAATATTTGCATTTGACGGGAAATCGGAAACTGTGATTTAATTTTTTTCATGTTTGAAAATGCGATAGTGCAAAGAATTTTAAACCCATCTTGTTAAGCACACCATGAGCCATCTTTATCTATGGTACACATAATTGAGGTAACTCGTACAATCAACCGAGAACATTTGCAGAACTTGATCTGATAAGCTGGAGATTAGTGGCTTATAACGCTTTGTGCTTATAACAATTGTTATACAGATTATAATCTAAAAAGCAAACGAAGCAAAATCGTTCCATAAAAACATATTCAAAGGTAAACACCGACTATTTTGTCGTACAAATCAAAGAGCTTTTCATCCCCGAATAGGGAGAAAAAAAAACTCGCCGAGACGTCTGTGGATTTGACACAGAAATAATAAAACATTGTGTATTTTCCGCTTCGAGGGGCAATGTTTTTGTCTTATCGAGATTTAAGAGAACTATTTCTTAGCGTGCCTTACACCAACTCAATGCTACAAAATAGAGACAGCGATGCGCCTAACTCTGTCTCGGTCGTTTGTAGGAAAACGGAGCGGAATAGCGCGTAACACAATCACAGCTCCATTTGAAAGCCAGCCTCGTGGTAGGCGTAGTCGTTGTGGAGATATGATTTCTTACAAGATCAAAGGCTAGGTCGTCACAAGGATTCAGCCTCACAGGCGTTCAGACAATCTTATTTCTTTGGGATGGAGGAAATCCAATATATAGAGAATTCATCGTTCGCTCTGTCTTCCGTAACGAAGTTTGCCCTCCCGCACGCGTGAGTCGACGGCAGTCGTCTGAGCTCGCTTCACACTGAAACAAGCGGCGATCAATCAAAAACAAGACCGCTGGAGTGCTAGAATCTCTTGTCATGTATGATTGTCGGAGCCCTACGTCACTGAGTAGAGCTCCGTACCCGGCAGGCCAAAACTACTTGCAAGCGGGCCGGCGGAACGCCGTGGTATTTTACTTTATTTGAAAAAATTATGTTAAATTGTATACAAATTATTGTGTTACTTTAAATAATGAATGAATACGTGGGCCTATGGGCGGCTTGATAAGTTCTGACAGTAAGGCCCGCTACTGTCTTACAATCCTCCACCAACCCGGACTTGGCCCCCGTGATGGAGTATGGCTTAAGAAGAGACCCGTGCCCCAGCAGTGGAGACGTACAGGGGTTGATATCGAATGCGTGTCATAATTTAAATAAATAAATATTCATGGACATTTACATTTGAAATGTAGCGGTAGTGGGCGTTGACATCTGAGATACAGTGTTTGTCATTAGTTCAGATGTTGTCGTTTTTTCTGTAATGTAAATTCGCACTATTAGCCTCGAAATTATAGTGTGAATAAAGTATTGTGTTTTTTTCTAATAAATGAAAAATACCGACATGTTGATACACATATTTTTGTATTCTTTGTGATCCGAATGAAAAAAATCTAATCAAAAATGTAGTCCATTCGGATCACATGATCCGAGTGGAATATTTGGCTTGGTTTGATGTGATCCGTTGCGACTGTGATCCGTTTCTGTGATCCGAGTGGACTTACCCCCCAAACTAGGATACTTACCACTATGCTATGGTGACCAGGCAAGAAAATCACGAACATGTACACCCAGTCTGAGATAATTCGTATAAATGTGCGATGGCCCTCAGTGAGAATCGAACCCCCGTCCTCAGGCAAGGTAATAAAAAGTGCCACTGCTAGACTTTGATCTAGCAGTGGCACTTTTATCAGTGGCGTCTATATGGTCCTTGGGCCATGCATATGCCACGATGCTGTATTATTTGTTTAACAAATAATATACAACAACTTGTTTTATCAGAAAATAACTGTTAAACATCAAAGTTTAACAGTTATTTTCTCATATAGAACATACATATATATATATAACCTCACGCCTGTTCCCAGAGGGGTAGGCGGAGACCAGGGACTGCCACTTGCCACGATCCTGATAGATCACCTTCGCTTCATCAACGTTCATAAGTCGTCGCATGCACGCACGCCGGTTCCGGGTACTTTTTATCTTTCCCTTTGCTCATACATCCCCTATTTGGTCGATGTATGTCCGTCTGAGACGTCCCTAACCAGCCCTTCCACTCACATTCGCAATATACCTATATTTGTTTCTTTGACATATAGAAATCAAGTTTATTAACGCTAATCAATTTAGCGGATACCAAAGGCGCCTGATATTATTTTCTGGCAATTTCAGCTATTAAGCGCTCCCTACTGTTATTGTTTAAGAGACGATGTAAATTAGTTGGCTGCCGAGGAAATCCTATTAATTATACCGAGAAGGCCCGCTAAAGAATTACTTACTTCCAGAAGTACAGAAATCAAACCCTTCGTAGATAATAATAATAATTTCCACTCAACACAATCACGCCTAGACGCCCTAGACTAGGGTTCCCTGTGCCATAAATACACCTAATAATTGAAATACACCCAGACTGAGGGCATTTGTACAAAAGGCGGCCCCCAGTACGAATCGAATCGACGACCTTCTGCATGGTAATCAGACGTAATCCGCTGGACCAATGAAGTTGTCACGTGTGCCAGGGCATACTGTGCTGCCGGAAAATTCTCGCATCCTATATGCCAGGAACTTTACCGAGCAATGTTGCCCGGAATTTTCGACAAGCTTATGGCTACATACTGAAGTTTGTTTTGTGAAGGTGTCACTTTCTTACCACCTATTTTTTAAAGTTCTTACTTTATCGTAAATACTATAGGTTCTATCTGGACCTCACTAGCCAAGTTGTTATTTCCTTCAATCGGAGCTATTTTAAAACAGTAGAACAGTTTTAAAATTACTGATATTATTTCTAAGATACTCACTTAATATTTTCATAGATATACTGGTAATTGCTAGCATGTCAGTTTCTTTGAAGAAATTTCTTTACTACTGCCTAGTCTAAAATTGAATCTGATCGATGTCTTCTGCAAGACTAAGAACACCATAGGATAAGAAACTGTCGAAGTAACTAAAGTAAAGCCTATTTGCGACTTTAGTTAGTTCCCGGATTCTTTTAACTGCATATGTTGCAAAATCAAGCCAAGTTGTCACTTTTTTCTATATAGAGTCACCATTGAAGCTTTGAATCAATTGTAATATCTGAAATACAGTTTCTTTTACAAGGTCTAGTTTGTCACTCCACAAATGACCAAAAATTTGGTTTCATCATTTGGGGTGTTACAATTAATTGTTATATTCTTGTATTTTTTATTTAATATAAGAGAGCAGTATCTGTATCGTCAAGATCTTTTTTTTCTGTTTAATTATAAAAATAAGTGACTTGTCATCTGGAGACCTCTGACATATATTGAACCATGAACGACAAATCGTTTACATACACGAGGAAAAGAAATGGCCCCAAAATAGATCACAGTGGCACTCATATCTTAGCCTCTGACCCAGTAGATTAACTTCTGTTTATTTGAGTGCTTTGAATTTTTTAAGCTTTTCATGATGTACGCAGTCAAATCCCTTTGACAAGTCACAAAAAAACGCCTATAGCATCCTTGCAATCCTCTCATGCATTAGTGCATGGGATATAGGTTTAACTAACATGACGTCAGTGTCCGTCGTAGATCTCCCTTGTGTAAAGCCCAATTACTGACTGTAGAGAAGTTAATAGTTAATGAAGCATGTAAGTGGCTAACCTAGAATAGTCTTCTCGAATATTTACTCAAAACAGGTGGAACCGACTGTGGTCAAAAATTTGGGGGATATTGCCTATCACCAATTTTATATAAAGGAACGAGCCTTCTATATTTCATTAAACATGTTTTAAATATTCAGGTTAAATAGGGCGCTCGCGCTAGGACATCGATTACTGAAAAAGACTTGCCACACGAGTCCTTTTTTATTAAGATTTAGATTCTCAAGCATTTTGATCAAAGTATGAAATTTAATAAAAAAAAATTATTTCTTATTTATTTTAGAATCACCAAACAGAAAGTTACACTATGAAAGTTATACATGTCAGTTAAGCATATGAGTGTTATAAAACAAGATCTACAAGCAGGTGATCACAACACGCAATACATTTATAGTTAGGGTAGTAGGTAATATGAAATATAACACAATTTTACATATTAGGTACAAACAGTGAAACAACGTCATAAAAATAATGGAGAAAACAGTAAGCCAAACTTTTATCTAACTCGTGTTGAAAGGAAAATTTCTGAAGAAGAAGAGTAAAAATAGATTTTTATAATTGTCCTTAGCACGGATTAGTGCATTAAAAATAATATAAATAAAGGAGAAGAGTGAAAAGAAAATTTGATGATAAAATCAAATGAAAAATCGTGATCTCATATGGTGACATTATCTTTGAAAATACTTTCAGCAAGACTAGGAAAATAGTCTAAAGGAGGCGTTTGGTTTCAATTGGAATATTTGTGAAGAGCTGCACCTAAGCAATGTTTTCATTCGAAGTTATTAATTTCTTATATATTCTTAGTGGTAGCTCAGTGGGTAGAACCATGGACTGGCAAGCGAGAGCCCCAGGTTCGATCCCGAGTGCGGGCATGTACCAATGACTTTGTTTAATTTCAAAGTTACGTACATTTGCGAATTTGTAGTCGCAATACCACAGACTAACCGTGAAGGAAAACATCGTGAGGAAACCCGCGGCTTGGTTGGCTCCGCACGTATTGACTAGTCTTTCCTGTGGGCTAGGCCGACTAAGCTGTCAGGATGGTATAGGTGCTGTGCTGGGCAAGCCTACACCATCTATAAAACCATGTCCCAGGCACTACAGCGTCGGAGTGGTCCCTTCACCCATCTAGTGTGAGTGAAGATACCACTGGACGCTGTATAAATCATCTCATTAAGTAGATGCAAAAAAGGCCAATATTAATATTATTCTTAGTGAAAGGTGGCGGTCACGTGACTTAGATTTACTTGTTTCCTTCTTTATATAATGATTTTGGATTTGAATCATTACATTTTTTGTTTACATATCACCTAACAGTGATATTAAGTGCTATGTAATTAGAAGTTTTTGTCCCATGAACTTCTGTTGTGATCTATTTTGAGTTGCCCAGCCGCAATGACCCGGCGGCGCAACGCACAAATTATGAGAATGTTAAATTTGCAGGAGCTTACTGTACATCTTCTAAATTAGCATCAAACATTTCTGTTGATGGGTTTGCTGTTAAAGTTCGATCGTAAACATATTTGATATCGCTTCTGTCCATTGTATTAATAAATTTGTTATAATTTTTGACACATTTATTAGCTACTGTTTGCAGTTAAAAGGTTAACCGAATCAAAGATCTAATTAACTAAGGTGTTTGTCCAAGTGGAATACACTTTTAAGCTTTTAGTTACTATGACACACTCTGTCCGCTCGTACTATGATCGTGAAACGGGGTGGACCGAAATTTGTCACAAAGGGCAATTAAGATAAGATAAGTTACGATAATGCTTTATTCATACACAAAACAAACATAAAAGCATTTGGTTCAAAATAATACTAAACACAAAAAAAAAAGCTTATACATTAAACACATAGGTATTAAAATATTTGGGTGAAATTAAAATTGAAACACATAATTAAACAGTAATTGCACGTGACGGGTAAATCAGGCCGTTTTTTTAAGCGTCAAGTCTTCTATGATTCAAAGTATTTCTTCTGTTGCGAGTCACTCGGAGCCGCCGACCCGCAAAGACCCGGCGCCGCCGCCACGATGCTCAAATTAAGTTTCTGTCAATTTTACGCGATCTTACTGCACATCTTTTTAATTGGCTATTAGTTCCACTATCGATTATGCGGGAAAGACTACCAGTTGGTCTGGTACTGTCAACCTTAGGTAAAAGGGGTTCCCAATCGAGCAAGCTGTTAAAGCGTTGCCCAGATCAGTGTACACAAAATTTTAAACAAAAATACTTTATTGGTTCAAAAATTTGGTTTACAATGAGATATTTATCTAGATAACAAATTATTCCTGACTTGACTACTGTCACTTGCACCGGTATTTCGACCCTATCACAGAGTGACAGTTATATAAGAACAAAATTAACCAGAGCATTTGGGATATAATTATACTCGTTACTTACAAATGGTCGTAATAATAAGGTGATAAAGGTATAAATAAAATACAACAAAGAAAAGAAGAACAAAGAAAGAAAAGAAAATAAATAGGATAAAGAAAATACAATTTAGGTTGCTGGAATAAAACACTATTTAGCCCGCCAATTGTACGATCCTTACAGGTACTATAAAGAATCTAATAATAATAAAAGACGAAATGACAATGGTAATATTTAAAAAAAAACAAAAAAAGAAGGAAGAAAGTTATAATTTGACCCATTAGGTTAAACCTACATTAGAACAAATTGACAATATTATTTATATACTAAGATTACCTTTATAGACATAAATTGTAGACAAATTTTAATGTTAATCGCAAATATTCGTATCTAATTCATTCATTGACCACAAGGTTGCCACAAGATAAATAGTGGCAGTACCTTTTCCAAAAAAAAAAAAAAACTATGATACCACGAAAAAATTTGAATCAGGGGCGAAGCGCCACAAAGCGCCTTAATTGACATAACAAGTTGAACTTGGATAGATAGATAGCAAGATTTGCCACTTGCCACGATTTTGGCAAACCTCTTTTACTTTATTAACATTCATTAGTCCCTACAAGCGGGAAAATTCCCTCCCTTTTTATTGTTTCACATTGGAATGAACCGTAACTGCATTTATTGGACTATGACATTACGTTCCATTATTTCTTTAAATTAAATCGGAAAAATAACAAGACTTTTTTGTCTAAAAATACCCACATGCATACTCTGTCTGAGAGTAGCTATTAAAAATGTGCGTGACATACAGAAACTTTCACTTTTTCTTTCTAATTAAGTAAGGTTGCTTAAAGTCTGAGTTTTTTTCGTGATATTTTTAAAAATTCACCAAATTATTGATCGTTTTTTCTGTTAATAAATTTCCAAATAATGTGTTAAATTAAAAAAAAGGGTCTCTTTATATTACTAATAATTGCAAACTATCGGAGTTGGTAGTTTCTCTTTTGAAATTTGGCGAAATAAATCATGGTTGCTACCATTTTCGATAGTTTTCCGTGTTACTTTAAAGTCTCTCAAGTGTAGTCTCTGAAGCAAACCAGATCTACTACATAATTATAATGATTGTCGGTTAGGCTTCTAACGGTGATATTGCGAAATATAGTATTTACAACAATTTTTGACTACTTATAGACTGATTATTTGATTAGCTATATGTGCATAAAAAGAAAAATTACTGTTTTGGAGATTTCATGATTTACATGGAAGTCTGTCAATTGATTGATAGTAACCAACTTGCAGCAGTATCTGACAGCACTATCTACCTAATTATCCTAAGTTCTGTCCAATGGATCAGGCAAAAAGGTTTGCTGGAAGAAATCTCTTACAGGGATAAGTTCGCCTTTGTACACGTTATTTCTTATGCAATGCCCTGTCAAATGTTTGTATGCAATGAAGTGTAATTGCGTTGGAATTGGGCATAAAACATATAGCATTATGAAATTCATAAATAAACTTTGACTGACAACGTTGTCAAAGATCTAATATTTATTCATTTATCCCTGAATAAGGCATTATCTATTTACATACTAATCTAGTGACCTGGTATAAGTCGCCTGTGGTAACTTGATGAAAAGATAATGAAAAGTTTATTAATGAAATGTCTGATGGATTTCGTTCCACCAGACATTTCATTAAAGTTCCACTCCGCTCGGCCAAGGGCTACAACTCTCCAGAGTGCTTAGTGCGAGTTTTTTAAACTACTCGATCGCGTTAACGTAAACTCATATTTCTATGACATCGAGGAAGCGCCACCTAGCGACAAGTATGGAAATTAAAATTGCTGAGTGCGAGTTGTAATAGTTTACGTTGAGAAGTGAACACGTTTACCAGCCAAAACACGAATAAACGCGAGTGCGAGTTGTACTGTGACAGCGTTTTGCCAGTTCGAACGGTTAACTTACTCATACTCACTATGCTCGACTCAATGCTCGATTAACGCGGTAGTAAAGTTATTCGATTGGATCTGTCAAACTCGCACTAAGCACTCTGGACGCAAATAACTGCGGCAGACAATTATTCTAACGTCTTTGTGAAATTATTCATTTCCAGGTTACTACCGTTCGTCGCATATTTTCTAACTTGACCTAGATTGTATGACTCTTCTGTGACTGCTTCGGGTTAACACGCTTGACTACCAAAACAAATGTCTTCGATTTCCACCCTTATATGTCCCCACTGCTGAGGCACGGGTTTCTTTTTGCATCGCAGGAAGGTTAGGCCATACTCCACCACGGGAGCCAACTCCGGGTTGGTGGAGGATTGTAAGAGAGTGGTGGATCGCTGACAGATATTATCGGCTTCTAACATGGCTCTACGACTGCCATTACATGACAGCCGGCACCAACGGCTTAAAGTGCGTTGCGAAGTACGGAAGCATGTCATAGATTGTGTACTATTTATTCTAATGGGTACAGTACTCCTGCTCGCCGTACTTGATATTATGTACAGGTGGTCTCAATTATTTGCATAGCTGTGATATCCTTGTCTGATCGCCATAGTGGTTTGGTCTAAAATATATTTTGTTTTATAGATCCTGGAAACCATTGTCAAGCTAATGACTTACCGACCATTAATGTTTCAGGTTCACATAGACACATTAAATGAGCCGAGAAAGTATTAAAATAACCATTTCTACAAATATTTAGATAATTAATTATTTATGACTTAGGAATAACTCGTATAAGTTAAGATACAGATAATATAAGAACAGTAGACATTTTTGTCTACTGTTTCTTTTATTTCTACATATAAGTCACATTGAATTTTTAGGAATAATTTATTATTATGATCTGCCTCGTTGATGTTGATCATCTTTTGACTACCTATGTGGGATTGAATAAATTGCACGAGTCTATTTTAAAGACGTTAATCAATCGGGTCTAAATTTTTTGCACGCTCGAAGAATATTGGATATCTAGAGCTCCCGCCTTTTACTTATATTGAACTAAATGCTTGCAGCAAAAGTGCCACAGACCAACCAACCGTAACTACAAACAGTTCTTGATGAAAGACCTTTCATATACAAACTTACAATTTATCGAAGTCTTCGGCACTCAATGGCTCAATCGTCGGCAATGAATCAAAACGGGAGCGGGCAGCTGCTCAGCTGTGATCCCCGAAGGCGGATCAGGGCGGCTATAAAAGTAAATTGAATTGTTCTCAGCCCAGAGGCGCTATCGCGAATCAAAATCAACTAGTCGAGTGTTATTGGAAACTAGTCGACTGCCGGTTTAATATTTTTTTTATATGATAAATTCACGTACCTAGGACATTTATATATATATCAATAGGTAGTTTACTTGTAAAACAAAAAGAGCAAATGAAATTGAATCGGCGTAGTAATTAACCGAGTCAAATGCATCGATGGAATTGAAAAATTTTAAAAACTTATAGCGGCGATGTGTTGCGCCGCTATTATTTCGCCGGGTACAGGGGCTCGAACGTTGTAAATAAAGCACTTCACTTGTATAGTCCACAGCAAGGTATAATCAGGAAGAAAACAGTTCACAGAGTTTCAGAAGAAAGTTTAGAAAGCTCACAAGAAGAAGGTGAAAGTTATAAGCGGAAGGCAAGCTTGATTTGCGTAATATTTAAACGGTAAAATTAGGCCGGGCGACATAGGTCTTGCGCGTAGGCTGTTTGGGCGCTCTCTGCCGCGGCTGCGCTGCACTGGGAGCGGGTTCGCCTGCGTCCCCCGCGCGCGCGCCTCTTGCACCGCGGCGCCTGGACGAGTTCCCGTCTAGGGATGTGCGTAGGCGCAGCTAGTGCTGTGCCGCCACATCACCCCCCTTGGAGATGGATAGTCCTGCGGAAAAACAATTCGGAAATCTGACAACACGCCCAGATCGTGTGGTTCTGGTTAAAACTGGGGTTTCCGTAGAAGGTTTGGATGATTCAGTTTGCAAATCTTTGCTTTTAAGCTGCGAAGTTGTCGTTGTGGTTGTTGTGTATGCAGGTTTTACTCGGTCAATGGAGACTGCCACTGGTCCTCTCGCTAAATCCAAAGTGACAGTTTTATCAGTCATGTTCAGAACACGGTGCGGTCCAGTGTAGGGTGGTTCTAAAGCCCCTCGCAGTGCGTCCGTTCTTAGGAAAACATGCGTGGCGTTTTTCAGATCGCCGTGTATGAAAACTGCGTTCTGTGCGTGTCTGGATGCATGTTTAGGACGTAACCGAGAGATGTGCGTCCTTAGCTGGCCAACGAAGTCTGGTGGTTGTATGGTGTGTGTGTGAGTGTTTTGGAAGAACTCACCAGGTATCCTTAAGGGCTCACCATACACCAGTTCTGCCACGGAGCATTGCAGATCAGGTTTCCATGCAGTTCTCATGCCAAGAAGAACGACAGGTAATATGTCAGTCCAGCTCTTCTCACCGTGTGCCATAATCGCTGCTTTGAGGGTCCTGTGGAGACGCTCGACCATTCCGTTTGCCTGAGGATGGTAAGCAGTGGTGTGGCGAAGTCGGATTCCACAGAGATCTGTCAAAGATTTAAACAATCGTGAGTTGAATTGACGACCCTGGTCTGTTGTCACAGTCTCTGGGCAGCCAAAACGCGATATCCACATCTCATAGAAAGCTTGAGCTACTGTTTCTGCTGTTATGTCTTGTAGTGGCTTCACTTCTGGCCATCTGGTGTACCGGTCAATCGCAGTTAAGCAGTATTTGTAGTCATGTGATGGCGGTAACGGGCCTATGAGATCTATGTGTACATGGCTAAATCGGACTGCTGGCAGTTGGAAATTACCGATTGGAGCTGACGTGTGTCGCTGGACTTTCGAGCGTTGGCAGTCTGCGCATTGTTGAACCCACGAGCGTACATCTTTTCGAACTGAAGGCCATACGAACCTTTCGGTGACGAGCTTCGTGGTTGCTCTGGATCCTGGATGGCTGAGGCTATGGAGAGCAGAGAATATCTGACGACGCAACTCCTTCGTTATGAAAGGACGAGGCCTCGTGAGAGAAACGTCACAGTAGAGCGTGACGCTTGTACCTGGTACGGGTACCTGCTCCAGCTTGAGTGCCGAAGATTCACTGGAAAGAAGGTCCTGGAGTTCAGAGTCAGTCTGTTGTGCCTGTGCAATTGTGGTGAAATCTGGCGGAGTAGATATGGCTTCAATCCTGGAAAGGGCATCAGCTGGGATGTTGTATTTGCCAGCGATATATCTAATATCCGTCGTGAACTGCGATACAAAATCTAAATGATTGAATTGCCTTGGTGTGCATTTACGATCCTTTTGCTGGAATGCATACGTGATCGGTTTGTGATCTGTGTAAATCACAAAATGTCTTCCTTCGACCATGTACCGGAAATGCTTGACGCTCTCGTAGATGGCGAGTAGTTCTCGGTCGTAAGCGCTATAAAGTTGTTGGGTCTTACTCATCTTCTTCGAGAAAAATGCGAGTGGCTGCCAACATCCGTCAACCATCTGCTGGAGTACCGCACCCAAGGCTGTGTTCGAGGCATCAGTCACGAGAGTTAACGGTGCGTTCATAACAGGGTGAGCTAGCAGTGTGGAGTTGACTATGCTTTTCTTGCAGTCTTTGTATGCTTGTAAGAGCTCTGGAGTCCAAGAAAGTGGATGTGTCCCTTTTACCTTTGGGCCAGCAAGCAGGTCGTGAAGTGGTGCTTGCAAGTCAGCGGCATGTGGGATGAAACGCCTATAAAAGTTGAGCATCCCGAGAAATCTGCGTAGGCCACTCACGGTCTTCGGAGGCGGGAAATCTTGTATGGCCTTGATTTTATCGTCGAGTGGTCGGGTACCTTCTGCAGAAACCAGAAAACCGAGAAAAGTAACCTCGCTTTGTCCAAAAGCACACTTGCTTTCGTTTATTAGCATGCCGTATTCATGGAGTCGATGGAAAACGCGTTCCAGATGGTGCAGGTGTTCGTCTCTGTCCCTCGAAAATACAAGAATATCGTCAATATAGGAGAAACAAAAGTCCATGTCCCTCAGTACTTCATCAAGGAAGCGTTGGAACGTCTGTGCCGCGTTCATCAGACCGAACGACATAAAGGGGAATTCAAATAATCCGAAAGGAGTCGTGATTGCCGTTTTTGGGATGTCCTCTGGATGTACCGGTATCTGATGATAGGCTTTCACTAGATCGATTTTAGAAAACATTGTGCAGCCTGCGAGTCTATGAGAGAAATCCTCAATGTGCCTGATTGGGTATCGGTCGGGAATCGTGCGTGAGTTTAAAGCGCGATAGTCACCGCAGGGTCTCCAACCATCGTTCTTCGGTGCCAGATGTAACGCAGAAGCCCAAGGTGAGTCAGATCGACGAGCTGTACCATTACGTACCATTTCCTCAAACTGTTCCTGAGCGATCTTCTTGCGATCTGGTGCGAGTCGGCGTGGTCTGCTGAATACAGGTGGTCCAGGTGTTGTACGGATGTAATGTTCAGTGGAATGTTTTACCTCTCGAGTTAATCCGGATGGCTTGGTAAGGCTGGGGTAACGAGCCAGGAGTTTGTGGTACTCACTGTCCCCCGTGATAACCTTGACGCTAGCTAGTTGACAGCGCCTGAGCGATCCAGCAGTAGCAAGGGTGGTGAGGCTGTCTAGTAGTTGTCTGTTTCTGCAATCAACAAGTAGGCCGTAATGTGAGATAAAATCAGCGCCAATTATTGGCTTGTCAACATTTGCCACCACGAAATTCCACGTAAAATCACGCCGCAGTCCTAGGTCCAGACGTAAGGTAAGTGTTCCAAACGTGTCTATTATTGTGCCATTTGCTGCGGTTAATTTGTAACCGGTCGCCGTCCTGGACTGCCTTAGAAAACGACGAGGAAGGACACAAAGATCGGAGCCTGTATCTATTAGAAATTGAGTTTTAGTTTTCCGGTCCGTTACAAAAAGGCGGCTAGTTGCAGTTTGACAGTCGTTTGCCGCCTCGATAGACTGCCTTGTTAGTTTTTTTTAAAGTTGCAAGGTGATAAGCATTTTCGGGCTTTATCACGGAAAATACTGTGATACCAGCACATACCTGGTGTTTTACTCCTGCTCCGACCTCTGCTCCTGGGCTTTGATTCGTCTCGGCGAGATGGACGCCTTTCACGTAAGTTGAGCTGGGATATCTGCCGACTGAGCTCGGTTTGTACGCGCTGGGTAATGAGGACGTCTAACTTCTTTAACAAACCGTCAAAATTGTCCGTTGACGTGCTGGCTACTTGGTGAACGGGGGTAGATGCCACTTCACAGATTTTGTCAGCCAATTCCGCAACGTCGTCAAGGCTGGCGCTACTTTGCGTCGCGATGATAGCTTGGACATGTTGTGGAAGTCTACTTGCCCACATACTGCGTAGGAACTCATCGGAAACACCACCGGCGGCCAAAGTTCGTAAGTGTCGTAAGAACTGGGACGGCTTACGATCCCCTAGTTCCTCGTGAGTGAGTAGCTGGCGCATCTGCTGTTCGCGAGAGCTTGAGAGACGCTTGATTAATTCCTGCCTCAGTCTTTGGTACATATTTTCTTTCGGCGGATCCCTTATTAAATCTTTCACTTCGCGGGCATACTTGTAATCGAGCTGGGCAACGATGTGGTAAAACTTCGTGCTTTCTTCCTTTATATTTGCCAGTCTGAATTGTGCCTCAGCTTGGTCGAACCATACATCGGGCTCGTCCGCATAGAAAGTGGGTAGTTTTACTGCGATCCGTCCAACGGTCCCGCTGACGCTGTCCTGGAATGCCACTTCGTCTTCTTCAGATGCCACGTTCTCGCTTGCGTTAGTAGCCATTGTAACCGGTGAGCGCAGTCTCCGTGCGCTATAGGGTCACCAATATAGCGGCGATGTGTTGCGCCGCTATTATTTCGCCGGGTACAGGGGCTCGAACGTTGTAAATAAAGCACTTCACTTGTATAGTCCACAGCAAGGTATAATCAGGAAGAAAACAGTTCACAGAGTTTCAGAAGAAAGTTTAGAAAGCTCACAAGAAGAAGGTGAAAGTTATAAGCGGAAGGCAAGCTTGATTTGCGTAATATTTAAACGGTAAAATTAGGCCGGGCGACATAGGTCTTGCGCGTAGGCTGTTTGGGCGCTCTCTGCCGCGGCTGCGCTGCACTGGGAGCGGGTTCGCCTGCGTCCCCCGCGCGCGCGCCTCTTGCACCGCGGCGCCTGGACGAGTTCCCGTCTAGGGATGTGCGTAGGCGCAGCTAGTGCTGTGCCGCCACATCTTTAGATTTCACAATTTTAGATTTTTTACAACTCACCTTATTCACTCGCCTAACGTGTAGTATGGATATATTTCAGAACAATTGGAATGCTCTCAATTCTTAGACGGAATGCTCTCAATCATAAGATTCAGCGCGGACGTAGCGACCAATGTGCCCACATTCTGTCGGTTGTGTTACTTGTGGACTACGCGATTTGGCTCTTTCGGTGTGATCGAGTCGTTTATCCCGGTCGATAGCTTTGGAGGAAATAGGTGCACGAATCCCTATAGAACTTTGTTGACAATAGTTATATATTATACGGGTCTTCTTCTTCAGGCTATATTAGTCCACTGCTGGACATAGCCCTCCCCTAATGAGCGCCATAGCGCAAGGTTGTTCCATCAACGGGTCTAATCGCGATTATTTATTAGGCAAAACTTAAAACGTAAAATAGTCAGGTAAGCAAGTCCGCAATAGCTGAGCATCTATTAGAGGCCACAATTAACCACTGGATCGAGCTACATTAACCGAAAGTTCTATCAAGCGATCGACATTATTATTGGAGAATCGTTCGGGAAGCATATGAAATTAAAAAACACAAGAATTTCAACAGAGAGTGCTAAGTAAATACAAATAACGCGCCTTATCACCGAACCTGTCCTTGGACGTAGTGAGTTTTGTGCGTCGGCCAGCTGCGAAAAATTGTAAGTGACTACCCACAGTAATTGACTGAACTCGCCACTTCTGTCTACCCGAGACCACGGCAACTTCAACGCTCCCGAAACGTCGGGAAATAAGGTAATTACATCTAGGCTAATAAATAATCGCGATAAGACCCGTTTAATACATAACTATCTATGAGTATCGCGAATCATTAAGAAAGACTTTCGTTGACAATGGTGGCGCGATGACTCTTTCGACCTGAAGTGCGTGCTCCCGATGGAATCCATACATTTGTCAATTCAACATATCAATTAAGCACTAATGAAGATAATAAAAGTGTTATAAACTTAACGGCGTATTCACTTACTCGAAGTTTTGTCGGATGATCAAGCTAGGTCGACTAAGTTATAACATTGATAACTCTTTGGTCAGGTAGAGAGATTGCGCAAGATTAGGGCCCCCACAGTAATAAACTAGCGGCATGTCGCAGCAAAAGAGATCTAGAGGAAAGCCGAGAAAGAGATGGTGCGTCTGCATCGAACATCGAGGCTCTAAGAAGATTTACTAGAAGACGACGATCCCTGGCTGAAAAAAGACAGCCAGGCATCGTCGCGAATTCAATCGTGGAAGAGGCCAAGACTTACAAGGGGCTGTAGCACCGAAGAAAGTAAAGTAATAGTATATTGTTAAACGAGGGTAGAAAGAATCAATTCCCAAGGTATTTAGACTATAATCCGAATAGGAATTGATTCTTTTACCCGTGTTTAACACTCTACTTTTCATTTCGAATATGAGGAACATAAAAAATCATTTTTAATATTTAAATCTCAGCATAAAAGATTATTACCTATTTTTTTTAATTCCGTCACAGAAACTATAACAGATTAGTACACGCCAATTTAAGTCGACTTTTAAAATTTTAAATATGGAACTCACCGCGTAATTGTTGCGGCTTATTCCGCTCAAAGAAGTTTGCGTTAAGTTCACACTGGCTGTTCAGAAACTCATATGGCCGCAGCATTTTCTCAAGGGGTAGCAGTAACTTCGCAGAAACCTTCGACAGTAATGTTGTCCTGCTTTCGCTAACCAACCTTCCATAAGAAAAAAAGAGATGGCACTACGTTTATCAATGCACCGATTTCAAGGTGCGTACAGGCCCTACTGTCAAACGCTACCGACTAGGGATAGGCCTAACTCTCCATCGATATCGATAGAAACGTTGAAAAATTAAGACACCTTGGACTAAATCATGTAAATAATTATAATAAATTGCTTTGTATCTAAGTTTTAAATCATTTTTAATCAAAATAAGTAACAATAATTTAAAAAGCAACACTTTTTTATACAAAATAGTGAATTTACAATTATATTCGTCAACGTCAGCATAATACTCCGTCTCAGATTTCTTCCTGAATAAAATCCGTAACGACATCCAAATTTACGTTACGTTTCTTCTTCCATTTTTTAAATACAGATCGAGTTAGGTCCTTGTGTTAAAAAGTTGTTTATCTTGCAATGAAATTTGAAAAGGAAAATACTATTGCTAATATTGACTAGGTAAATCCATCTTCGACCGCAATCTGTCGCTAAAAGTCGTATTTAATTATCACAATATTATATTATTATTGCAAGTAATAATTCAGTAATTCGATGGATGCAGTAATTTGATGTGTCAAGTGATGAATTCTGATATTTGAATACGTTTCATTGACAGATTTTAGACAACAGGTATAGGGTTTGATGACCACATCAACTAAGGAATTTTCGAACGCAAGACTATAAGGATCATCAACTACGTCAGGCTGCAGTAAATTTGATCAAGAAAGAAGAATATGACCGTGGCATTGGCAGATAACAGACATTTTGCTCACTTCCCATGTTCAGGACTGACCTGAAAACAAACAGAAACTTTTAATAAAGGCGTACCTACAAAAGAGAGCTGCTTAAATAATAACATATTCCACTTTTAAACACTTTCGTTTTAGATCTCTTTATAAAAGCTATTTGGGTTACAAGCTACGTCTATTATTGACTGATCCTGATAATTAATTATATACTTTGAAGTAAGGTACAATTTGCATCTATATAGTCAGATATTTTTTGCAATAAGGTGATCACCACATAATTTATTAATTGTGAAACTAACAGCTTTGACGTCCATTCATTTAACATTTTGTTTTTATCTTTCAACTTTTCTTTATCTATGATTTACACTGTTGGAGAGATGGTTTTTTGTGGGTAAGTCTATGGTAGTTTGTATTGTCGTTGGGTGAGATTTAAATTCAGGACAAACATAAAACAGCTGATGGGGTTTGAAAAACAAATTGTGTACACGTAGAAGTCTTAATATAAGCAACATCGTGATGTGGGATGTTCGGGCTTGTTTTTTTTTTATATTATCAATTCTCATATCACACTGTTTACTTATTACGATTTAGAAATTTTTAAATAAAGATAAACTGTTAAATGAATTAAATGGATGAAGGCACCACTCGGATGCTGTGGTGCCTGGGACACTGTTTGGATGTAGTAGACTTAACTAAAGAAGTATGGCAAAGGAAAAAAAATATTGTAAGTTTTCATAGTTATTCTCGTTATGCTCGAATACAAAATAAACTCCTGGGAGCATCCTGTTTTGTAAAAACATGTGATAAGTGTATATGAAAAGGTAGAGGTACATATTCTGCAACAAATGTTTAACTTTCTCACCATTACTTCCATTTTTACTGGTCTAAGGTGGGCACCACATCTTCCTTCAGGCGTGTTCGCAATAAGTTTCTTCGTCCCAATCACTCGTGTCTAAAGTGCCTTGAGCGCAGTTTACAGTCGTTTTTGTCCTGTTTCTTATTTCTGCGTTTTGCGTGCTTTTGCTTCCATTTATCAATTTGGGAAAACTTGAACAAGAAGAAACAATGGATTATGTATTAAGAAGGCGTGATGAACAAGTATCGACTATACTACTACTGAGGCGAATTTTCATCGACCATGCTTTTGCCATCCCATCACTAGGACAACCTACAAATGGATTGGTTTATTTTCTTAATTTTAGAGCGTAGAAGGGTTCGAGAAGCAACAATTACGGTAATTTTGGTTGATGAGTCATTAGGAAGTTTATTTACAAAGTGATATTTTATCCGTTGGTCCTTTTATGCGAGAAAACATAGGTTTTAGGTACTCACATTTGGAAGTTCATATTATAATCTCCGTTTTCTTTGTTTCTTATGTGACCTGCAGCCACCACGCACTTTTCACCTCGTTGTGCATTTATTGTACAATATCCCAGGGTAAGTTGTGTGCACCAAAATATTTTAGTTATTTCAATTTTCTAAAATAATCCGACGACGTCTTCACAGATTTTGCACTTGCGATAACCCGACTAAATTTGAAAACATTCAGAGTGCTGCCACTATTGTAAGTTACATTACCATCTTAATTTGGACTCTTACTCAGGGCATTAAGGCATCGTTTTGACAATTAGGCCTGTACGCTGTCACGTGACCATCGTTTCTTCTATTGGTTTAATTGTTCTGTGCATTTTCTTAATTAGTTTTTTTAAAGCCTATTTATTACATAAAACTCACAGATAAAACTCTTCACAACTGACAGTAGTTCCATTTTTAAAGTTCATTCCGGCACTTGGGTGGGAAGTAATTTGTATGAGTTTTTCCCTCACTATGGAGGAAAGCAGTATTTTTCACCCAATATTCAGATCAAAACAACACTACTTTCCGAGTATAAAAAATGAAAAATATATTATGTTCGTGATACGCCACCACCAGTTAGGATCAATCCGGTTGCACGCGTTGCATTTGCACCTTGGTCCGGCAAAGGAGATAAAATCTGTTCCAAGTGAGGGGATGTAATTAAGAGAGTGTGGAGATTACGCTGAGATCACACGGGTTTCTCGTTAGTGAGTCATGTTAAAGTTGAAAGTTGGGAAAGCGGACCAATACGATGAATTACCTAGCAACGACAAACAATTTGGCCGATGGCCGTAGGGTCGAAAACGTTCTGACCTGGTGATTACGGACCGGATGACGCAGCGTGGGCAGCCCCTCCACCAGATGGTCTGACGACCTGGTTACGGTGGCGGATACGCTTGATGTGGACGGCACAAGACCGTGAAGCTTAAAAAACCATAAGGGAAGCCTATGTCCTGCAGTGGGCGTCAAACGGCTGATTATGATAATAACTCAGAAACACAGAGTATTGTAAACAGAGTTTGTACGTAATACAGAGAGTATTACTCTTTTTAATGCACTAACCCGTGCTAAGGACTGGACAATTTTTAAAACCTATTTAGAGGCTAAAAATTTCACCCATGCCGGGATTCGAACCCGCGACCTCTGGCTATGAGTACACTTACCTAAAACTTCAGACAATTAAATAAAACGACTGCACTAACTGCCGACTGGACTGCAAAACTTACTAATTTTGTTTTACAGTTTGGCACGGATAGCCAGAGGTCGCGGGTTCGAATCCCGCCATTGGTGGAATTTTTGGCCTCTAAATAGATTTTAAAAACAGAGAGTATTGTAAAGAGGTTCAAAATTTCACTGATGCCGTTAGTCGCCCATTAGCTTAGTTGGGAGAGCGCTGACTCGGTTAGCCAGAGATCGCGGGTTCGAGTCCCGGCATGGGTGGAATTTTTAGCCTCTAAATAGGCTTTAAGACGCAGAGTTCTCAGAATTCGAACTTAGAATTTGTTTGCTAATTTAATTCAATGAGGATATCAAGTCAAAATCACTGTCGATCCCACGACCTCTGATGTGATAATCAGATGTAATACCGCTTGTCTAATGAGGTACCTTTGATATCGTTAAAATAAAGGAACAATAGTACCTATGTTTATCAATTGGTTTCCTCGTCCTTCAATAAACTCATTAATTCAAGAAGTAACAACCCTCGTTATCAAATTTTTGACAGCTAAATAATGTGATTTTTGATCTAAATAATGTTTGAGCCCAGACAAAACGAAATATAGGTACTTATTTGGATTTTAAATTGATTCAAAACTTAAGTACAAAGAAGCTTATTCGAGTTACAATTTTTTATATGCAAAATCTAGTAATTTTTTGTACTTCAAACTAATAACAATATTGACCTTTTTGCATCTACTTAACGAGATGATTTATACAGCGTCCCGTGGTATCTTCACTCACACTAGATGGGTGAAGGGGCCACTCCGACGCTGCACTGTAGTGCCTGGGACATGGTTTTATGCATGGTGTAGGTTGGCCCAGCACCTATACCATCCTGACAGCTTAGTCAGCCTAGCCCACAGGAAAGACTAGTCAATACGTGCGGAGCCAACCAAGCCGCGGGTTTCCTCACGATGTTTTCCTTCACAATTAGCGTCTGGTATTGCGACTTCAAATTCGTAAATGTACGTAACTTTGAAATTAAACAAAGGGGCTCTCGCTTGCCAGTCCATGGTTCTACCCACTGAGCTACCCACTTCAAACTACATACTCGTAATCACAAACAATTAGTTACATTACAAGTATAAATCCCAAATAAACTTAAAATAAAATAAAATAAATAAAATAAGTACAACAAGTTTGAAATAGAGATTATACAAAAAGACAATTAATTATCTTTAAAATATGGCAAAACCTATTACTGCAAACATTTACCGGAGAAGTTCTTCTTGATGATACTTGGGTATTTAACAGTCGCCGAGTCTTTGGAGTGAAATAAATATAACTTACGCTCAACCGAGTCTAGGCGGCAATAGACTACATAGACGTGTAGATAGAACATTTACCAGAAAGTGTGAAAATACAAACAAAAACTGTGTATTTACCATCTACCAACACTGCAAAATTGAATACTAGAAGTGATGATTGCACTATATATTACTTGATGATATCATCATCGCAATCACATCACCACCGATTCAAATATTTTAATATAAGTCTGGATTTTAATATAATAACAAGCTGGCCGTCGGCGCCGGATGTCATGCAAATGCAGTCGATAAGCCTTGTCAGAGGCCTTATGGGCGGATTGATAAATGCTGATAGTAAGGCCCGCCACTTTCGTACAATCCACTATCAACTTGGACTTGTATGGCGGAGTATGGCCTAACCTTCCTGCGATGCAGGAAGAGACCCGTGCCCCACCATTGGGGACATACAAAGGTTGATATCGAAATGTGGACTTACTTATGCTTTGACTTAGGCCACTTTGGAGCAACTAGGTGTTCGAAAAAAAAAAACAAAACATGAGCATTATAAATAAAAATCTACGTCATTAAAACGGGAAGCACGTTCCCGAAAAGGAAGTACGTCATTGACTGAGATCGTAATAAAATATTTATAGAGGCAGCTGGAAATTTCTAGTGTGTGTATTTCTAGTGAGGATCTTTATTTATAACATTTTTTCACGGAGTGTGTCTGTGAGGTTTTATAATCTATGACTTTGCTGTACAAAAATGTATTTTATAGAGACCTACAGCATTAGCCAACCGGTGTCGTAATAGAGGTCACCAGTAAGTTGAATATTGTAAAACGTTCTTTATGTATGCTCTAGTTTACTTAGCAACAGAAACTAGGAATGGAGGAACTTTGCTTTGAAACGGTTCGTTGTCAAATGAAGGTGGGATCAGTTCTTAACACATACGCCGTGGATGTTTCATAGCATACTAGTGAATAACTGCACCCAAATGTGAAAAAATCTACTTTTATCTTTCGTACTTATAATAACGGAATATGTATTAGTCTAAATTGTGAAGTACGTGTATACTTGACGAAACAAGATTGTCATTATTGTGGCATGTGAAAAACCATGGTGTTTGCCAATGCATGTGTTTTATCTGGCAGTGGTATAATAGGTCCTGCCATAAATTTAATCGTATCACTTTGAAATAAAGTCCAAAACCAAAGAAAACATTGTAATAACGTGCTTTAAAGTATTAAACTGTAAAACAAAATTAGAAAGTTTTGCAGTCCAGTCGGCAGTTAAGTGCAGTCGTGTTATTTAATTGTCTGAAGTTTTAGGTAAGTGTACTCAAAGCCAGAGGTCGCGGGTTTGAATCCCGGCATAGGTGGAATTTTTAGGCCCTAAATAGGTTTTTAAAAGTGTACTCAGTTTTTATTTTATATTCCGCGGTTTTTTACCAGATGAAAATTCAATAAAAATAGTAGGTGGATAGATAGAGAACACTTTATTGCAGAACCAGAAAAAAAAATACAACCATGCTAGATGATATATTGCACTTATTGAAACTTAAAATTGGACTCCGAAATACCTACTATATTTGCGAAAAGATCTAGTCATAAAGAAATACATGTAGTATTTCTTTATAAAGTTTTTGGCTTTTGAGTATATATTTTTATGACCAAACATCCAAATGTCAAAACTCAACTGCATTTTTCACGAGTTGCCACCCAGTCGTTATTTACTTGACTACGGGAGAGCGAAATAAAAGGTTTATGATTTTAGCAGTCTATGTAAGTATGTATGTTGGTATTTCAGTACGTTTCACCGTAGCAGCTACACTGTCCAGGTGGCCTGTGCTAAACGTTATACGAACAAAATTAATATAATGGATTACTTTTAAACGTACCAACATTACAACCAATTGTCTGAATTTATTTTTTTCTACCGTTACCACTGGGTCACTGACTGGCTTTTCAAATGAAAGAGGAGAAAATTTCAAATTCATACACATCAGTATAGTACAATATTAATACTATTAAAAAAATAAAATTTCAGCACTTAAGTATACTACAAGCATAAGCATGCTATGGACAGAGACGACTGGAGTGAAAAAGTCCGAATGGATAGCAAGACCTGCGACTAAAGCACTGGCAGACAAAAGCCAGGAGGCACCAAGTCTGGTCCAATCTGGCTTTGGACTTCTCCTTTATATGTATGTATATGTACCAAGTATATCTTCGCAAGGAACCTTAAAAATTCTTCCTTCAATGGAATAAAATAAAAATAATAGCAAAAGACTTACCTTAATTGGAATTACTTACCGAAATCAGGTACACAATCAATTACACAGAAAATATCAAATACGTCAAGACGTCGTGGTCGTATAAGACGAAGATAGCAATCAGAAAATAACTTGTATTTTATTTTTAGTAGTTGGGTTAAAGCTTTTTTATTTTTGCCTTTAGGGAAAGAAGAAAAGACATGTCATTCAAAAAGAGAACATGAAATGGCATCCGAGTTACGGAGCCAAATGAGTTTAAGCGAAACGACAAACGCTACGCGAGTATTCTTTAACTGCTTCTTTTATGTTCTTATCTTGTTCTTCGGGTATATATGATGGTCATAAACGTGTTCCCATGGCCGTGTTAGAAGAAACAAGCTTTGGTCACAGAACGCTAGATGTATGTGTATGTATTCCCCTCTAGTATTTAGACAAAGACGTGAAAGTAAGCAAGAAGGAATTCAAGTGGTCAATGTTTTTGTTTCTTTCATATTTATTTCAGGATTTCTTCTTATTATTATGATTTCTATTACAGAAAACAATATGCAAAAGGTGGACTTAATCGCATTTCTTACGGCATTTTCTACCTGTCAACCCGCAGGAAAAGCCTTATGAAAGAAATGCACAAATTTTCAGCTCATTTTAAAGAATTATATTTCTTAGTTCTCAGTTTAGTTCCTCTGTATTAACTTGCAAGTGGCAAGTGCGGTTTCTGTACCGCTTGCCCCATCGGAATACAAGTGTGACTTTATAGTTAGTAAGTTAGGCCGGAGATTTCTGCAGTTAGCCTTATAAATGGGCCATTGTACGAAGCAAGCGGTAAGTTAAGTTGACCTTCAGACACTAAGGTATCCTCACCATGTTTTCCTTCATTTTAGCGAGTGGTATTGCTTCTATAATTTCACAAATGTAGAAAACTTCGAAAACAAATTCATTGGTACATGCTGGGAATGGAACCTGCGACCTCTCTAATGAGAAGACGGCGTTCTACCGCTCCGCTACCAACGCTCTGTTAGAATGAGGTTATTTAGGTGTAGATATTGATAGATTTGACGACCTCTGTGGCGTAGCGGTAGCGCATCTGCCTACCACGCAAGAGTTTCCGGGTTTGAATCCCGGCTGGGGACAAAAAAAACCCAGGTCTTGGATGTTTACATGTTTGTGATGGCGTTGTTTCTGGTTCCGTCGATGAAGGGTATCCTAGTGTGGGGCCAGAAGCAACGTACGTGCTTGTATGTAAATGTTATGTTATATAAACTGTAGACTGTGCACTTTTGAAACTGCCTATTTCATTTTACCTGGGTAGTCTTTGACAACTGAATTGACATTAAAACATTTTTTTTTCACTGCCACCGACCAAGAAAGCTTACGAGTCTACGATTATGAGTAAACTAAAAACTAACAGTGCACCTTTTTTTCTAAACACGATACCTCAAAACTCTCCTCAGAGGCAGTTTAACTTAAATGTTATGTTATATAACAATTTAATAAAAGTAAATGTTATGTTATATAACAATTTAATTAATTTAAAAACAGTTTTATGAAATATCTGCGTTTAGAAATCATTCGTGTGTCTTCAATGAAATTGTAAAATAAAAATTGTTTTACATCTGATTTCACATTGTATCAAGCATTTGTACTATCCGCAGAAAAACAAAATAACATAGAAAGTACATGTAAGGGATTAAGAACAAACCTTCAACAACACTTCCGCCCGTGAAATATTAACCGGCTATAAATCTAAAAACCCATTTTGGCATTAAAACAAACCAATTACGATTAGGCCTCCGGTTCGTTCGACCGAGGACAATGGAGGCAAATTAGATTACCGTTAAACCAGCGAATAACCGAGCCGTAGACAACACACACCGAATAAAAGTTTATTGTTTAATTTTAAAAACTATAAAATTTCACTAAAATTGTAATTAATTAAAACTGTTTTTATACGGATTTCACTCGTTTATTATATTTTTACAATTTTCCGACGTTTCGACACTTTTTCAGGTGCCGTGGTCTCGGATAACTGATGCTTTCAAAAAGACGCCTGTAACCTTAGTCATCCGAGACCAGGTCACCTGAAAAAGTTTTGAAACGTCGGAAAATTGTAAAAATGTAATAAACGAGTGAAATCCGTATAAAAACAGTTTTAATTATGTCTAGTGCTCGTGTTAACCTTAGAAAATACTATAATATATTTTTTTATTACTACTCTGCGGTGGGCACGACTCTTTCTTTCTAAACGATAACTTGTGCCCTGAATACGGACTTAAAAATGACTTAGGCCTTATAGAAAAAATACATTAAAATAGATAAATAGAGAACACTTTGTTGTCCATAAAGAAGGAAATTTCACAAATATTTCTTAACCTAAGAGTACAGACGGCGGCCTTATCACTAAAAGCGATATCTTCCAGACAACCTTACAAAATAGACAACATTTCACTCCACTCTTAAGGCCGGTATACACGGCAACGATAAAACTGCACAAACGAACTGCACAGTTCATTTGCGCAGTTTTATCGTACGTATGGACAAACATCGGTGCAGTTTTTTTTGGTTGGTGCAAGCCATCGGAGCAAGGTTCAAAATCTATTCGATAAATCGTTGTCGATCGCGTTTGCACAGTTTTATCGTAGGTGTGTATACGGAAGTCGGGCCAATCATTCAGTTCTTTCGCAAGGGTTGGTGTAAATAAGCCAGACTAGCGCAAGCACTTCATCGTTTTCCATCGCGAATGAAGTGTATTTCGTCTGAAGTTTCTGCTGGGAACTGACGATCGACGCAGATATCGTAGATATGTGGACGCATTACCTACGTTCGATAAAATGCGCAAATGAACTGCACAGTTCGTTTGCGCAGTTTTATCGTTGCCGTGTATACCGGGCTTTAGGCTTTTTTCACCCGCCAATTGTACAAATTTTTACTAATACAATAAAGAGTATAACAAGAATAAACCGTATGTTAAGGGACGTTTTTAGGGTTTCCAACAAATTGTTAGTGTGCAAGAAATCGGTGGTAAGGGCTAAGCTTGTGCTATGGCTGTCTAAAATACAGACGAGAATTAGCAGACAACAGAACTTTTTCGTTAATAGCACTCATTATTTCAGCAAACAGCTATATTTGCCAACTTTGTGGCGCCTTGAAATTGCCATTCCCGTTCGTTAGAACAAACTGTACATTCAAAGATCCACTAATGAGTTCTTGGGGTGAAGATAGGTAGGACGGTAGGGGTCGGGGGAGAGCACTGTCTCTAGAGACCATATTTTACGTTTAATTGACAGCGCAGCTGTCACCTAATGAGACGAGGATTTTTTAAATTTTCTGAGGATTCTTCAGTGAAATGTAAAGGGCTTTCCGATTGCCTTGTTTTGAAAATCTTTTACGTCACCTTCTCCCACCTTACAATTAGTGATGATAAGTGTTAGTTTTATTTTATTTAACGATAGGAAAATCTACAGCGGGATCAGTAAAAAAAACTTAACATTAACGATCAATAACATGGCCGATTACAGGTTTCCACAGAATAACTTATATTTTTTCTTATTTTAGGGCAGAGTTTAGTACGTTTTAAAGTATTTACTTCATTAGCACAAACCAAACTAAAGTTAATAAATGGCTTTTTCAGTCCATCTGCTCGAAATGACATATTTTGATCCCTAAATTTAGGGTCCAAAACAAGCAATTGCTATCAAATCAAACATGTATGGTAAGTATATAAATTCAAAACTGGATTTTGAGTCTATGTACCTTAAGGTACACGTGACATTGGCAAAATTGTACTAGACAATCAATGCAGCTTTTGTACTGAATTCTTTATGAGTCTATAAGTCCAGATTAGAATATAAAACATCACGGAAATAGCTGAATCGATTTTATTATATTTTATAAATTGAAATTTATTAATGAACAGAGTTTTAAAAACCTATTTAGAGGCTAAAAATTCCACCCATGCTGGGGTTCGAACCCGCGACCTCTGGCTGTCCGTGCCAGCGCTCTTTCCAACTGAGCTAATGGGCGACTCACCGGCATCAGTGAAATTTCGAATCTCTTTACAATATTCTCTGTATTACGTACAGAGAGTATAGGTTTTTAAAATTGACCTTAGCACGGGTTAGTGCATTAAAAATAATATAATAATGAACAAGTTTAAATTCTTATTCTCAAACCCGAAACTTGTGCCTTGAACTGCATTTTCGGGCCACAAAATTTACAAACAAATCGTGCAATTTTATCTGTTCTCCAATATAGTGCCGCGGAACCCTCATGGTATGGTACTTTGTGAAAACACAATGTTTTTATTATAAAAGAAAATCAGTTTACCTTTAGTTTAATTAATTTATAAAAATACTGCGCCCTCAAAGTTCCCCACTAATTAATGTAAGACAATCCGCCCCTTAATTCTTTGAAAAAAATTATGTTGACAAGGTTTTCCTTAACAGAATTACAAGTCGTGTATTTGCTCATTTTCATTATTATTTTATATAAAGGTATTATCAATTTAAAATTCGTCAGAGCAGTCCGATTAGTCTGAACAGATTATCTTATTCGTAAAGCTTATTCAGATATTTTTTTGATAATTTGGATACCAACAAGTCTACCCAATACCAGTCAATTATATTTTTACTGTCTGCGTTATACGAGGGCTGCTACTTATGTATGCGTAATAGAAAAAATAAACAAATGTATATGGCTAAATATGCTTTTATTGTTTTTCAAAGTATTCTCCACTATGATCGATGCACTTTTGCATTCGATGAAACCAATTTGTAAAACACTTTTTCCACTCTGATTGAGGTATCTCCAAAACGTGCTGTTTGAACGCATCTACGGCATCTTCACGGGTCGAAAATCTTTGACCACGTAATTTATTCTTTACATTTGGGAATAAATAGAAATCACAGGGGGCCAAATCAGGGCTGTACGGTGGATGACCCATCAATTCCATTTTTTGACCATCCAAAATGTAGTGTTTCCTGAGATGTGTGACAGCTGGCATTGTCATGGTGAAGTATGATTTTGCGTCGCTGGTTGTTTTGGCGTATTTCTTCAAATACTTCCGGTAAACAATTGGTCGTGTACCACTCCGAATTAAACGTTCTGCGATTCTCCAGTGGTATTGTAGCCACATGGCCATTAATACCAAAAAATCAGGCCACCATTTGCTTTACAGTGCTTTTTGCACGAGCCACTTTCGTAGGGTTCGGCTCATTTTGAAACACCCAAACTGTTGATTGTTGTTTAGTTTCGGGATCGTAAGCGTAGATCCAGGATTCGTCACCTGTGTAGATATTATAAACAGATTTTGAGTCGCCTCCGTTGAATTTTATTAAGGTTTTCTTGCACCATTCGACGCGAGCATCTTTTTGATCCTGAGTTAAGTTGTGCGGGATCCAACGCGAACAAATTTTTTTTACAGACAAATATTCATGTAATGTCTTACAAATGCCCGTCATACATATGCCCAGAATAGCCCCTATCTCGCGATACATAACATGGCGGTCTTGCATTATTAGTTTTCGCACAGCTTCAATATTTTGTGGCACAACCACCGATTTCGGGCGACTTTCTTTAACTTCGTCCGTGAGCTTACTGCGCCCGCGATTAAACTCACTAAACCAGTGATACACAGCTGTTTTTGATGAAACTTCACCACCAAAAGTCGAAGTTAATTGATTTACGCACTGTTGTTGCGTTAAACCACGTCGAAAACCGTAATAAATCACAGCACGAATATTTTCACGAGTGAGTTCCATTTTTTCAGCGATATGACATTTAAAACGAACAAAAACAAAACACTAACGTATATAAGAGAAAAATATTAGCGGCCAGTATTTAAAAAAAGAACGGATTTTACCATGGAGGTCAGACATTGCGTTTAAAGTTATTGGAATCCCAGATTCCGCATACATAAGTAGCAGCCTATGTATCTGTTTTTTTTATGTAGTCTATAAACGTCCCAATGCAGGGCACAGAGAGAGATAGAGAGAGAGAAGGGGCTTACTTACCACGCGTGCCCACCGCGGACTGGCGTTAAAGTATTTGAACGCCTCAGATACTCAGGTATCGTCACGATTATATATTTTTTTAATGCACTAACCCGTGCTAAGGACAATTTTAAAAACCTATTTAGAGGCTAAAAAATCCACCCATGCCAAGTTTCGAACCCGCGACCTCTGACACGGATAGCCAGAGGTCGCGGGTTCGAATCTCGGCGTGGGTAGAATTTTTAGCCTTTAAATAGGTTTTTTTAAAATATCGTAACGATGTTATCCTTCACAGTTACCAAGTGGTATTGCTACTATAATTTCACAAATGTACATAACTTAGAAAAAAAGTCGTGGTACATTTCCGCACAGGGAATTGAACCTGGGTCTTTCCCTTCCCGGCTTCAGAGTCTATTGTTGTAAATCACTAGCAAGTGCGCGAGAAGCTCGCGCACTTGCGCCATAACCTAATGAGCGCCATAGCGCCCTGTGCGTTGTATCTGCGTTTGAATGAAATTAATGTGGCGGGTAAATTCCCGCAAGAACGTACGTTCCTTAAAAGCAATCGATCAATGGATTTTTCAGTACAATAAATCCAATTGTCAATGTAAATCCAACTTAATATATATTTCTGTTGTAACGTTCTACATGATTTTAAAAGTTGCCGCGGTCATATTTCAACAAAACTAAGTAATAAAGGTAGGTATTGTGTAGTGTTTTAACTGAGTTGCAAATGGTTGCATAGTAAATCAAAAATTCTTTGGTGCTTTTGCAATGAAATAATTAACCAAAAAAAAAGGAAAGAAACTAATCAAATTTGTTACTGGGCGTCTCTTCCGGCCTTATCAGTTTTACACATAGGACCAATTTCTATGTTCAAAATTTGCAAATCGTAGACTGAGCTCAATGGACTTATGTAAAATAAAATATTTTTAGGAAAGAAAAGGTGCTACTGATGCATTAAAAAAACAATGTGACGAAGAGCGATAGTGAACAATGTTCTACGAAATCCTCTCGTAATATGTTACCACATAATATATTATACTGAGGCTATTTCTTTGAATCAAGTCATACTACGGCGAGCTTACGAGAATCAAACTCACGATCTCCATATCGGTAATAACACCTATTACCACTAGACCGACAAAGCCGCCAACGGTATCCTTTATCTTTTACAATAATATCTACGGATAGCATCCAGCCGTTCATCTCATTATACCAGCTAAACTCGGATTAAGGCTTTCCCAATTCATTCCTGCGAGGGAATAATGGAAATTAAACTTCCTCAGTGTTGACTTAGATCGCGCGACCACCGTGGCCCCGGGTCGGATTAGCAGAGTCGCCCGCAACATAGTTTCCCTCTTAGCGCCGAGTTTGTATTCCTCTAGTGCCGCTGTCACTAGCGAAATATTAAATAGGTGGTTGGGTGAGCGAGCGTCTACATTTGCTCTGACAGCAGTGGTCTAAGCACAGTTTTGACGCTGGCGAGAAATTGCGCGGTCCTAATGGAATTTGAAATAAGTTACAGCACTTCTTTAGAGAAGACTTTTTTATAAAATGACATTTTTGAACTGAAACACAGATGTTCTATACATTGTAGCATATTAAATCTAATGAGTTTCTTAGATTACTGGTAGCTTATCAGTTTCAGAAGAGCAGATAATGTGAAGTATAGACTACATATTTACTTTTTTACTTATACAGGGACGTAATCAACAGAATTCTTATTTTACATATTAAAAGCAACTTCATTATTATTATTGTTTCTGTTATGAAAATCCGGTACAATTGTTATCTTTATACTTTTTAACATTTAACATATTTTATAGGCAAAAGAAAATTTTACAGTAATAAAGAAAACTTTTTGTTACAGAATATGAATTAAAGTAATTAGTACTCCGTGTTACGGTTTTACTCTAGTGTGGGATAGATGTTACTCGACCATAAGAACAACTCTGTTTGTGCATAAATATTAATTAGTACATGATAATCGAGTGAACTACATATCACTTACATGTATCTATCTTTTGTTTTGTTTTCTACACAAACTTTCTCTGAACTATGACAAAATAATATTTAAAAACATTACCCAAACATTTTTGCGAGGCTAACGAACAGAAATTTATTTTTATATACACAGATGAGCTCAGAATCACCCTGAATTTTGTATAAATAAATAAAATAAAAATGTTACACACAACTGCTATACCGTTCTGCTACGCTTCTAATCTATGCCACAATAAAACCCATTTTTTTTGCAAAGTAGTGCAATTCTTTTTGCAACGTAGTATACACTGGCAACGTTCATGGTGCAAAAGACACTGCTATGTATCATCAATCCCAAGGCTAGTCAATTTTACGCCAATACCAACGCTACGGCAGTGCTACGCCGCTGCTACAACAGAGCTAAGACGCGGCTACGACTATGCTACGACTCTGCTACATTAGAGCTAAACGGCTGCTACGACAGTGCTACGCCTCTACTACAACAGAGGTAAGACGCTGCTACGATTCTGCTATATCAAAGCTAAACGGTTGCTACAATAGTGCTACGCCTCTGCTATAATAGAGCTAAACGGCTGCTACAGCAGTGCTACACTTCTGCAACAACAGAGCTAAGCCGCTGCTACGACAGTGCTATGCCTGTGCGACAACAAAGCTAAGACGCTGCTACGACTGTGCTACGAGTCTGCCAAATCAGAGCTAAACGGCTGCTACGGAAGTGCTACGCCTTTGCTACAACAGAGCTAAGACGCTGCTACGACTGTGCTACGACTGTGCTACGACTCTGCTACATCAGAGCTAAGCCGCTGCTACGACAGAGCTAATGCATGTCACACTCTCACTCAGATGTATATGTGGAAAGTTACAAAATCAAGTCGCAGGTCTAGTAACTCTACGTTAAGTATCAAGGCTATACCACTCAAGATCTGTGCTATGCCTATGCTCAACCACTAGTGCTAAGTTCTACATGAGGGGTAACTCTACAACTCTCTTGCTCAACCGATGTGTGAATATGATCGAAGACATAGCCCAAAAAATACAGTTATTTCTCACCCTTAAACATTTCAACAGCTCCAAAGGGTGTCCTTACATTAGAAAAATCTGTTAAAAAATAATACAGTATTAAAATTATCGTACGCAAATATATGCAAAAAAATAATTCGGTCCCCGAAATGTTTTCTGCCCGATGTTAAAAATAGTCCGGATATAGGTGAAGCGACCCTTTTTACAGTACTTTCGTTAACCCGTTTCTTTGGGCTGACGTTCGATCTTTCATACGGACAATGGCGGGAGAGAAATCCATTCTGTTTCAAAACTAATGAAACCAGCTTTCACCAGAAAATATCCAATAATAATAATTTTCTTTAGTTACATAATTGATAAAATCATTTTTTCTTTATTATATTTTATTCCACATACAACAAAGTATCAAAAAACTCTGCAGAGATTTTGGAGTTTGGTCCATTTTTTCTCCAAAATATCTACATTTTGAAATGGACACCTAGTTTTACGCGCAGCGTTCAATTAGTTACAGTTTATGTGTTATTTTGAATAAAAGTACTTTGATTTTATTTTACTCTAGTGTCTACTAAAAATGGTTACATAATAAATAGGACAGCGATTTTCTGCGTTAAGGAAAATTGTGGCACAAACCAAAAATCGATTTAATTAATAAACAGGGCATAACAATAGCTATATTAGTAACTTTGCAAGATCGCACAAACTCACGACGACAAACAAGTAAACATGTTTTCCCCGATAAATTGAACAACAACTTGATTGAAGTATCAGGCATAACAAAACATGGTAATAACAACCATCGATAAACAAAATAGTACTGTATACAGTTAGTTCTCTATATATGTAAACAAACTAGCTTGGGAGAGTTACTGAACAACATTCGCATAAATATTCCATGAATTGCAAATCCGTTATTATAAGGTTATACCTATAAATACAGATAATTAATAATTAGTAATATTTATTATATTAAGTATATATATATATATATATATACATACTTTTCCAATGTACTTCACGTACACGTACCTACCTACTCTCTTCATCTTTCAGTTCTATCCATCCCAAGGTTGTCTGGAAGAGATCGCTTTTAGCGATAAGACCGCCAATTGTATACGGCAATAGTTAGATATGTAAGCCTTTTTATGTATTTTGATTTCTAGTGTGTACAATAAAGAGTTCTAATCTAATCTAATAACGTTTACTTAGGGAACACTTTGAAGATGAGAGATAAGTATTAGCTGTTCCATACGTTCAGCTCCGAAGGTGGTAACTTTAGTGTGAAAACTCTGAACAACTCATAGATTTTTCCAATGTTTATTTTTTTCATATACGATTAGTAGATATTTATTTTTGCAGTTATATATCCTATGATCCCTTTGTTTGTTCCCACTGTTGAGGCACGGGTTTCTTCCTGTATCGCAAGAAGGTTAGGCCATACTCCACTACGGGGGCCAAGTCCGGGTTGGTGAAGGATTGTAAGGCAGTGGCGTGCCTTACTGTCAGAAGTTATTAAGCCCTTATAAGGCCTGAGATATAAATGAGACTTTTCTTATACTCGGCAAGAACGCCTAATTGTAATAAAAAACATGCCTAAAAACTCACACCTGTATCAAGGAGGGCCTTACTGGCACTTGCTACGCCTCTGACAGATCTCTTTTGCTCCGTCAATATTATTTCGTCTCCTCATTAGATTTTATAGCTTAAAAGTGCGTGCACAGATGCGTCAGCGAGCATACCTGATATGTGTTACAAAGTGGAATCCACGTATAATACAAATATTACAGCAATATTACAATAAAATATACGTAGTGCTTCGTGACCCATAGGTCAGCTGGGAAAGTCTCTTCTAGCTTCACTATTTTATTTATTAGCTTGCGTTATTGGCATGGGCGGCCTCGTCGACGATTCTTGATTTTATCGCCGCTGTTGCGCTATGCTGGCGTTCGTTTATACTTCATTTCATTCTGCAGTGATAGAGATCGTGTTTTACTTTTATGTGTTCGACGCTCGACGCTGTGCTATTGAGAAATCCGAATCTTCAATTCGTATTTCATATCTCTTTTTGACAGCCTGCCTTTTTCTTCAGTTTGAAGAGCTTGATCTCATTTTATGGTCGAGCAGCTGGCAATAAGGAAAAGTAGTTTCAGAGAATCATTTATTTTTTTTCATTATTAATTTACGTCTGGAACCCATAGGAGTAAGTAGAGACCATGGTTCACCACTTGCCAGGATCCTCATAGTTAGCTTTCGAGAATTAGCTTCATGAAAATTTTATTCACTCATGACATAATAAACATGAATTGATTAATACAATACAACAGATCACAAAAAGGGTTAATTTAATAACGCCCTCTTAATTAATTAAACCCGCATGCATAATTACAGAGTAACTATGTATGGGAAATTAACGTATTAGAAGACATTGACGCACTTAATTGCCAATATTATTTCCCAAGTCTTATTGAAGATTTTCAGCCGTTGGTTGGTTGGTAGAACAAAGGATATCTTACATTTATAAACTTAAATTACTTTTATCAAATTATAGTTTAAGCAAGTACAAGATAAAGTAAGTATATGCTACGTATCATACAGCGCTGATTTTCAGCGGGGTTTGAATTATTTGAATTGTGTTTATATATTTTTTTTCTAATGTTAGGCGCAAAACATACAGAAAAGGCGTAAGGTGAAGGCGCGGCGCAGGCGCAGAGCCGGCGTGGAACAGATAAGACACGGATGCGACTTAAATTATATCAAAGAGGCGAAGAGACGACACAAAGAGTCATTACGCAGGCTGACTTTATCGTGATAGCATGTCTTCCTCTTCAGATGACGAAGATGCGCTCGCTTTACTGCAACTCATTAATGTGCAGAGACACCGATGATATTGGGTGCACCCTGTTTGGAAAATGTCACAAGAGCATAGATATTTTAAAATGATGGAAAGATTATGCGAATCTGATCGTTTTCCAATAGTGTTCACAATGTCACTAGAATGTTTCCACATTCACTCTGTATAACAAAAGACGTATTGCCTGCGCGCCACTCTAGTCGCGTCTGCTAGCGACGCGGAACAGGCGACAAAACGACATGCCTGTGCCACGCCGCATGAGTATAATTCACAACGTGCCGCTTACGTACATTTTGTGTTGACGCGTTTTGAGGCGGCAAGATGCCTGCGCCGCGCCTTCACCTTACGCCTTTTCTGTATGTTTCGCGCCTTATACGAGCACACTACAGTTATTATTTTCAGTTTGAACTATGTGAAAGTACTTATAATCCGACTAAGGAGGAAATCATTTATTGAAAGCATAGAAAAAGGCATTAGTAAAGTATATATACGGGCATAGAAGAGAACGTATATATATGGAAATAAGAATTAGAAATAAATCCACCTTTGCTCATAATATAAGTTAACCCTGTTACTTAAGTGCTTTACTTTGTATCGCGGCTTGGTTGGCTCCGCACGTATTGACTAGTCTTTCCTGTGGGCTAGACCGACTAGCTGTCAGGGTGGTATAGGTGCTGGGCAAGCCTACACCATCTATAAAACCATGTCACAGGCACTACAGCGTCGGAGTGGTCCCTTTACCTATCTAGTGTGAGTGAAGATACCACTGGACGCTGTATAAATCATCTCATTAAGTAGATGCAAAAAGGCCAATATTATTTATTTTACAAACAAACAAACGTATGTGACTCCCGTTTTACTGTACAGAACAGATGATGGACGGTGATAAAAAGATAATATCGTTCAGCTTGTAGACGTTTATTTCTAAATCTCTCCCTTCGATTTCAACCTTTGTATATCACCACTGTTGGGGCACAGCTTTCTTCCTGCATCCCAGGGAGGTTAGGCCAAACTCCACAGTGGCGAGCCTTACTGTCAGAAGTTATCAAGCTGCCCATAAGGCCTCTCACATGGCATAATGACTACCATTACATGACAGCCGGCACCAACGGCTTAGCGTGACTTGCGAAGCACGGAAGCGCTCAGAAAAATTGCTTTAACTGTAGTCACGGGACGATCATCTATCCTGCACCTGACCGCGCCTGTTGTTTGCAAGTGATTGATTCCAATCACTCGGTTCGACTAGGCCACGAGCGTTTCAATTCATTCGTGATAAACAATTTATATACATACAATTCTTTAATGGAAGCTAGATTTATTTCACATTGTAGGCATTTCTCCCTATATGCGCTCCCAAAGTCAACAAAGCTACGTTATCACAGCCACCTATGCACATGATTTCCCTCGGAGTGGTCAACCGGGCGCTGGCAGCGGTTTTGATGCAGTACACTTAATATAAAGTTAGTCTTTGGCCTTTCCATCTACGTCATGAATGAATGAAAATTCTTTATTGCACTAAAACCAATTTGTACAAAGGCGAGCTTAATACTTGATAGTATTTTCTTCCAGCTATCTCACGATGATGCGGACAGTGGAAGGATGAGATTATTTATATGGCGTCCAGTGGCATCTGTACACTAGATAGGTGAAGAGACTACTTAGACGCATATCTTGTGTGAAAGTTCGTCATAATTTGATACATATTAAAACATTTTTTTTTGCTTAACCTGTTTTGTATCCCACTGACGGAAAAAGGCATAATTAAATTTTTTTTCTATCTCTCCGTATCTCCAACCACCTCGTACTATGACAGCAAGAATGCATTTTTAGGTTTAGAGAAAAATAAATAAATTTCTTCCACAATACTTAATCAGTTGTCTTGATATCAAACTAGGATACAAAGTACTTTGGTAAACAGGCAAAAACATTATAAACTTGGAAATACACCCAGTTGTTCAATGTTTGTGATGTCCTTGGCTGCTTACCTTAGGACAGGGTATCCTAGTCTGAGACAGCAAGTTATTGTTTAAGTTATTATCTATTAACAAAAACACAGAAACCCACATTTTAAAAACAGAATACTAAGCCCCGCCGCTAGTAAGCTTGTTAAAGTACTGGTTTACTTTTCCACAGTATGGGCGCAGGCTGTGACGACACATACCACCGGCTGACGTCACGCACCGCTGCCCGCGACCGCAGATTGCGTCTGGCTGCAGTCTGTGACAGAGTTGCCAGTCGCGGAATGAGGGGTGGCGGGTACCTAATGTCTGTGTAGCAGTGGCGGGATTGATGAATCGCTTGCTTGATATTCGGTTAAAACCGGATATAAAGCGGACTGCGCGCAAGTTCCACCTAATTCTCTTTATAGAGTAAGAATAGTTTTTGTCATTATATTAGGTTACTTATTTTGTCACCACACTAAGCATAGTGGCGGCCTGTATAGTGGCGGCCGTTTTTCCTTGGCTAAGATTTTCTTGATTAACATTTAATAAAATTAATATAGATACGCGTTTATGTTGGAAAGAAACGTATCTTAGAAAAACATTGTTAACCTTATGAAGTTAGTAAAGAACTCTCATAACTGGAAATCAGGATCAAGACCTAATCAGGAAAAATAATAAATGAATACGAAGTTCAAAAGAAATGTTTTTTTATTTATAACTAGCTGACCCAGCGAACTTTGTACCGAACAGTCGATTCTTAATTTTTTTTTCTCCATAAAAACCATCCACGTACTCCAAGGAATATTCTAAAAAAAGAATTGGCGAAGTCGGCTCAGCTGCTCTCGAGATTAGCGCTTACCAACACATTCGGGGATTCATTTTTATATTATAGACTATATATTGAAAGTAATGAAAACTGTATTATTCTAAGAGTACAGTGGTGATCAAAACCATTCTAAACACATTATTCTCCTTTTACGATTTTAGGCTAAAAATCACGCACACAGCATATAAATCAGGTATACACACAAATAATACAAAATCCGTAAATCAAACCACAGCGGGACTAATCCAACCCTAAGGCCCCCATAACACTAGCAGCATATCCGCTCTCCACTTCAAGGGATATCCTCACGGTTCTTCGGACGATCTTTAACCTTTTTCGATTTAACTCTTGTATGTCCCCACTGCTGGCGCACGGGTCTCTTCCTGCATCGCAGGATGGTTAGGCCATACTTCACCACGGGGGCCAAGTCCGGGTTGGTGGTTTAACCTCTTTAGTTAATGCTTTCCTCTGAAAATTCCAGACCCCTGTTGTTTCCAAAGCCAGAGCCACGAAACTATGAGTCTATGTCGATATCCACCCTTGTATGTCCCTACAACTGGGGCAATGGTCTCTTCCTGCAACGCAGGAAGGTTAGGCCATACTACTGAATCGAAATGGTGTACGGAAATGTATCGAGCCTTTATTCCCGTAGATTCACAGGAATGCGTGTTTTATTGCATTATTGTTGTATTTGTCCGCATTATGCGGATTCTTGAATTTTGGGAACCTATTTGTCAGGAGAGTGCGCCATCTAGTGGCATGGTTACGTTTGCTCCGCAGAAAATAAAGTTAAACAATTAGAATAACAGTGTATAATTCGATCGTGACCAATAAATTTGTAAGACAATCACACAAGGAATCAGTGAAAGTGTTATCTCCAAAAAATATTGTGGCTGCAGTGCAAAAAGTGCAAATTATTCATACATATCCCAGGACCCTATGTGGGAGATCAAATAAATAACTACAATACTTTTAACTACAAGACTAAATAACCAGTCATAAAAAGACGTGTTATACCAAGTAACGTACTTAATATGAGTGAAGTGTCATAATAGTTAACATTAGATTCAAAATCTATTTGTAAACAAGGTGATGCAACCAACGGTCAGTAACGGTAAATTCCTGAGCGATTAGTCATAATCACCAGCACTTACTACAGTTCGACAATTTCACGCCTGATTTCAACGGGCTCCGTGGCTAAGGCTGCAAGACTGTTGGTCCGGAGAGCTACGATCAGTGAGTTCAAACCCAAGCGCCGAACGTCACTTTTTGTTAAAACAGTAACGTGAGTTCTATCCAGCTTGCTCAAGAGAACAACATCTGCACACAAGTTTAATAACAACGGAACTAATTCTCAACTGTGACAAGACAACGATAGATTAAAATATTACCATAGTTCGACATATTTAACACAGAGGGCGCTGACATGAAAAATTAAAAAAAATGACTCCAAAGAAACCCACTAACTATGAGAATTGCTCAAAATGCAAAAAAAATGGTCTAAAGAAGAACGAAACTCTCACATGTATAAATTGCCAACAAACATATTGTCTAGATTGCCAAAATGTGACGGATAAAAGATACAATCTAATGACAAAATCGAAAAGAGAAAAATGGACATGCAACAAATGTCTCTCCCAAGGTGCCTCCACCAGCAAACCCAAATCCCCCCCAGGATACCACGAGGCAAATATTACAAAGAGAGATAAGAAAAAAACGATTCAGGCTACCTCTGAAAGCGATACCAGCTGCGTTTCCTGCCAATCAGATTTTGAAAGTACAAGTTTACCGGATTTATCTACCTATGAGAGCTCAACCGAACTCCAAGAACTACGACTACAAATAATAGAACTGAAAATACAATTAAAAAGTGCGAACGACGAAATAGACAGATTGACTCTGGAAAATATAGAACTGTCTACCAAAACAAAAGGAAATGAATTTAAAATAAATACACTGAAAAAAATTTGCACGGATAACGCTACTTCAACGAAAAAACAGAGAAAACGAACCAAAAAGAAGAAGATTAAAACGAGAAAGCTTGACTTTACGCACGATACGGAGGATTTGGAGACTAATACTAGCCAATTGTCAATAGAGAGCAGTACTACAAAACCAGAGACCCCTACAAATTCCACTGCCAAGAAAAAAACTACTCAATCAAGAGATAAACCAAATGAAGAAAATATGGAAATGACAAATGTTGAGAATGAATTCATAAGTAAAAAAGGAAAAATATTTTTCTTTGGCTCCCAACAATGCAAAGGGCTAGCAAAGGCAACATCAATTGATAGAGAAAATACTCCATATAGAAAGTATCAAACATTCTCATTCATCAAACCGAATGCTAAGTCAGAAGAAATCGTCCGAACAATGAGGAGCTACGACTTCAACCACCAAGACACAGTAGTCCTGTGCCTGGGAGAAAACGACGTCAATCCCATAAAACTAACTACTGAACTCAGTTACGCTCTCAAACTTTGTGAAAAATGCTCTGTTATTGTACTAGGAATTCATAACAGCATTCACCTTAATGAAAACATGCTTAATAGTACCTTAAAGACTCTATGTAAAAACTCGCAGAATTCTATATTTCTAGACACAAATCCACATTACGTGACTAAGAAAGCCTACTTAGAAAAAACATCTGAAGCAATCAATTTCTCAATAGATTGTAGAGACTACGAAGAAAATTTTATAAAGAATATCAAAACACATCTACAAAAAAATACAAAAAACATAAACACATGCACTGATACTCTACTGAGCTTCGGCAAAAAGAAAACAGCAGATATACAAAATATAACCCCAAAAATTACCCTGACCCAAAATAAAACAAACAAACACACATTTTTTCGTCCCTCCACAGTCTAAAACTATTGACACCGTTACATGCTTTCATCAAAATATTGCAGGGCTATTAGGAAAACGCGAACTGCTAGAAGTATTACTCAAAGACCTCGATACAAAAAATCAACGGATTGACGTGATCTGTCTCAGCGAAACCTTTCTAAGACTGGGGATAGAAAGTAATGCCCATATAACGGATTATAAAATGACATCGTCATACTCACGTAAACTTCAAAAAAGAGGCGGCGTTTGTATTTTCACAAAGAATGATGTTACTGCAAGGGAGTTAACATCTGTCAAAGATTTTACCATAGAGCAATGCTTTGAATGCTGTGGAGTTGAAATACCTCAAATAAAATGCATAGTGCTGTGTGTGTATCGTACGCCCACATCAGACATAAAATTGTTTTTTACCCAGTTGGAGGGTCTCCTCCATAAACTAAACACCAAACGCTTAAAGAAAGTCATATTATGTGGTGACTTAAATATAAATGTCTTAAAAAATACCACAGAAACGAAGGAACTCAACTCTATACTATTAAACTATAACATGCAACTACATATTAAAGAACCCACCAGACAAAATACATGCATTGACAATATCGCAAGCAATATTTCTGACATAAAATCATCACAAACTCTACAAAGTGGTTTATCCGACCATAATACATGCCAATTAATGACGTTCCCTATAGATAAAACCATTAAAACACAAACCTATTTTTATATCAAAAAAAGGGATTATAGTCAAGCTAACACTGAAAAATTTAAGGAATGCCTAAGTTCACTCTCATGGTCTCAAGTATACAATGCCAAAGACGCAGATGAAGCGTTTGAAGAATTCAAAGAATTGTTTTTATTATTCTACGATCTGTGTTTCCCAATTATAAGAGTCAAAATAAAAACTTACCTTAACGGTCTTAAGTGGGTAACACCCGGTATTCAACTATCTTGCAGGAAAAGTCGATATCTTAGGTACAGGTTCTATACTACAAAAACACAACAAGACAAACATAACTACCTAACGTACTCGAAAGCACTAAAAAAATGTATATACAGAGCACAGTCGTCAGCAAATAAAAATCATATGTTAAGCTCAAAAAATAAATGTAAGGCAGCCTGGACTATAATAAAAGACAATTACCAAGGTCAACAAAAAAATAACATAGAAAAAATTGTACTCAATAACGTAATTATTACAAATCCAAAAGACATAGCTACAGAATTCAATAAAAAATTTTTAGATAAAGAAATTAAATCAAAACCCACAAAGCAAATAACGAAATTAATAAACCAAATCTATGAATCTATATACATATCTCCTTGTGACAATAAAGAAATGATGACAATTATTAAATCACTAAACATGACCAATTCCGTTGGTTTTGATGAGGTGAACACTAAAATAATAAAATCATGTGCACTCTACCTTATCGACATTCTGTGCCACCTAGTAAACTTATCCTTCACAATGGGCAAATATCCGACGGCCCTAAAGTTTACTATTGTCAAACCTCTGTACAAAAAAGACGATAAAACGGACATTAATAACTACCGGCCCATAGCCCTCATTAGTATTTTCTCCAAAATTTATGAGAAAGCTATGGAAAAAAGAATAAACAACTTTTTGCTCAAACACAAGATAATTAAAGTCGAACAAAACGGTTTCCAAAAAAATAAATCTACAAGCCTAGCCGGATTTCAGCTAATCACAGAAGTTGTTGAACACGTTGACAAAGGAAAACCTGCAGCCGTGATCTTTTTTGATATGTCTAAGGCATTTGACTTCGTGTCGCATAAAATATTGTTAGAAAAATGTGACAAATATGGAATCAGAGGGGTAGCCTGGGAATGGCTACATAGTTACTTATCTGACCGCAAGCAAATCGTGGAAATTACAACACTTTCTAAAAATAATGAATTGCAAGTACACACGTCTACTCCAGACACAAATGAATGCGGCGTTCCTCAAGGAGGGATTTTGTCCCCTTTGCTTTTCTTATTATATATAAATGACCTACCGGAAATAACCAAAAACAAATGTGTCCTTTTCGCAGATGACATTTCAGTGATAATTAAATGTATTGACGATATGAACTTTGAAACTGACGTAAATAAAACAATAGATGAAATAACAGACTGGTTGAGTGCAAATAATTTAAAAGTTAACGAGAAGAAAACAAAATACATACAATTTAAAAACAAAAAAATGAGACATCGACATATAACGGTCAAGTGTAACAACACAACATTAGAAAATACGCCATCTACGACCTTCTTAGGCATCGTCGTAGATGAAATCTGCACCTGGCTTCCACACTTAGAAAAAGTCTGTAGCAAACTAGATAGGTTCGTTTACGCTCTCCGTAGGCTTAAAAAAACAGCTGACACATCTACAGCTCTAATAGCATACCATGGATATGTGGCATCAGTTCTGAGATACGGCCTCATACTTTGGGGAAACGCCAGAGACATAAATAGGGTATTTATAATCCAAAAACGTTGCATACGGGCAATGTGCGGCGCAGCCCCTCTAGACTCGTGCAAACCTCTGTTTCAGAAACTAAATATTCTTTCTTTGCCTAGTCTCTACATCTATGAAATGGCTTGCTTTGCTCACAGTCATAGAAACATATTTAAAACATACTGCGAAGTTTACAGCTTTAATACAAGATACCCAAATAAAATCGTGGGCCCCCCTTGTAAAACAGAATTTTGCCAAAGAAGCTGCTATCGAATGCTGATAAAAATATACAACCGCCTACCAAAATTACTAAAAGAGCTACCTTTAGTCCAATTTAAAAGGAAATTGCACAAATGGCTAGTAGAAAAATGCTTTTATTCAGCTGTAGAATACCTTGACATTAAATATATTGACATAAAATAAATATGTAAAAAAATTAATAATTATTATGTAGGACTTAGTCAATATAATTATGTACACTATGATTATCTCCTGAAAAACCTTACAAACTTTGACACTTAACATATTTAATTTAATTCAATTTTTGCATGCCTAAGAAGGTGAATTGTGAAGAAACTTATTTATTAGTACCAGCCTAATGTACCACTTTTCGTGCAAATAAACAATTTCATTTCATTTCATTTCATTTCTCCACGGGCGCCAAGTCCGGGTTGGTGGAGGATTGTAAGACAGTGGCGGGCCTGACTGTCAGAACCTATCAAACCGCCCATATGGCCTCTGATATGGCTTAACGACTGTCGTTACACGACACCCGGCACCAACGGCTTAACGCGCCTTGCGAAGCACGGAAGCGCTCGGAAAAATGCCACTAGCTGTAGTGTATATTATATACATGCAAAGGTTAGGTTAACTTTAGTCACATTAAAATTTCAATGGGATTCAACGGAACGGAACTCATTCGAAAGAGCTTCAAGATTATTTCTTTTAGATTAATTAGTAGGTTTGATAATAGGTCTAATTAATATGGCAAAACAACGTATTGCGGGTCAATGAGTAATAAATATCCATAATTGCAAACGGTAAATTTAAAAGATAATTACATAAAATTTGTTCGAAAGGCGAGGTTACCTCTAAGAGAGATCTCCTCCAGCCAACTTTAATTATGAGTTAAGAGAAAAGTTTAAGAAAGCTCTCAAAGATTCAAAATAAAAAAGTCATTCAAGATTTGGAGTTTATTAAGAAGCCAAGGGCGCACGTGCCATTTCATCTATTAAAGATCCTTTGAGAACTTTCATAAGAGCCGGTTGTTAAGACAACAAAATGGTTTCCAAGCTCCTTTCTCTTGTTATACTTTCGGCTCGCTCAGCGTGTGGAGTAAGCTTAAAGCGTTTAACAAATCTCAATTTTCCGTGTTTCGACGTAAAGAATTTACTTCTTTGGTTTGAAAGTCGATTTATTACCTAGAGCTGAGTCTAAGATAAAGGCAGCATATATATCTCTCAGGGATACAGAGGTGAGTTTATGAATGCATCATGATATGATTGATAAATAAAATCACAAATGATCAAAGTAATTTCTTCTTCTTCACTCTGCCCGTCATCATCGTCATCGTCAGGCTGTACTAGTCCACTACTGGACATAGCCCTCCCCTAAAGAGCGCCACGTTGTGCCAGCATAGGGGGTAATGCCCATAATCCCCACGCTGGGCATGCGGGTTGGGGATCGCAGTTCGGGGGAATTGTACTGCAGGAGGCGCTGCTGCCCACCCCCCGGTTTGTGTCCCTTAGTCGCCTTTTACGACACCCGAGGGAAGAATTTGGGTTGGTGCTATTCTCTAGGCCGACACCACACAGCAGACTCTGCCCAAATGAATGTAAATAGGTTTTTAAGAGTGAACGAGAAAAATTAAAATAAATATTCCGCTAAATACATACGTACGGGCGCGCGGCGTCCCTGGTGCGCGTCCCGGGTGCGGGCCAGCACCAACAGCGCCCTGGCAATGATTGCGGGCAGGATAGTTTGCCCATATATCCGGTACTGCTAAGAACTGGTGGTAGGTCACTGGGTAGAACCATGGAATCTCAAGCGAGAGCCCCAGATTCGATCCCCAGTGCGGGCATGTACCAATGACTTTGTTTAATTTCAAAGCTACGTACATTTGCGAATTTGTAGTCGCAATACCACACGCTAACTGTGAAGGAAAGCATCGTGAGGAAACCCGCGGCTTGGTTGGCTCCGTACGTATGGAGCCGGAGGCTCTCACCCCTAACCATTTTCTATTGGGTGGCCCATCCCGTGTGCCAATGCCTGGGGCTTTTACTGAAGGGGACGCCGCCGGCCGAAAAGAATGGCGAGCGAGCCAATTGCTTGCTGATCGTTTCTGGGCCCGCTGGGTGCGGGAATACTTGCCCGAGTTGCAGCACCGGCGGGAGCCTCATGCCACCGGCCCACCGATTAAAATCGGCGACCAAGTTCTCATTGTTGACGGCACGCTGCCACGTAATTGCTGGCCGCGCGGCGTCGTGGTTGCCACGTATCCCGGTAGGGACAAGGAAATTCGGGTCGTCGATTTAAAGACCCAGGGTCGCACAATGCGCCGACCTACAAAAAGGTTGATCGTGCTGCCCGGTTGACAGCTAACCAGCTCCTAGAGGTGCGGCGGGAGTATGTTCCGGGCAGAGCGCTCAATAAGTACCGTTAGTCTCTAAGATTAATTATAAGATGATGGTTGTTATTATCACACAAGTTTTAAGTCTTTGTCAGAATTTTTAGTTAATTTGTTAAGAAACGTTTATTTGTTACTATATAGAAAAGTACTAATGGTTGAAATATATGACACTGATTATTTAGTCCTAAGCCTTATTTATAAGTTAAAATTGTAACACCTTTTGTGGCCACGCCCCCTTCCTACATGCGGGTGCAACCAACTACTATCTGCGTGTTATTATTTCTACCTCACAAACCATATATATATATATATATATATATATATATATATATATATATATATGTGTTGTCTGTTTGTTTGTTGTAGTTCGTTGTTTATATGGGTCTTGAAACCTGAAATGAATTTTTTATTGTTCAATACAGGGGTCCACACTCTAAGACGCTTAATTAGTGCGCAATTCTTTGCAGGTGGATGAATACTAGTGTTTAAATATTATAATATATATATATATATTATTATAGTAAAATCATCATTGTAAGTGTTTGAAGCGCGAAGCATGAAGTCCATACATTTTTTGATTGCGTTGTATCTACAGGTGGGAATCTGTTATTAGTTCTTAGTAACCTGTTTCTTCTACCAGCATAATTTTGTAAGCTGATGATTCTCCAAACAGTATAAATAAATAAATAACTACACAAATGTACGTAACTCAGATAACTATGTCATTTGTGTATGCCAAGATTCGAACCCACGACCTTCCAAATGAGAAGCTGACGTTCTACCGCTTTGGTATCACCGCTTTTTTACGACGGATCAAGTTCCATTTGAATAAATTCTAAGCCTCTTTATCTAGACTTAGCATCTCAGAACAGATAATCTTTTGTCGAAATGTCGATGATATTACATTAAGAGCTCTCGTGGCTTTGTCCAGATAGTGACGCGGGTAAAACGCCCGCAGAGTTTAAGCAAGTTTTGTTAAATATGCGTGATTACACCATCTAAAAAACAATGTCCCAATCACCGCAGCGTCCGAGTGGTGCCTTCACCCATCTAGTGTGAGTGAAGATGGCACTGGACTCTGTATGAATCATCTCATCACGTAGATGCAGAGGACAGTGTTTCTTCCTTCGCGTAATGCTTGTGAGCCCTCTGTATTGAAGTCCAGTACCTGGCCAACGCGCGTAAGTATTCTTCTTCTTCAGGCTATATTAGTCCACTGCTCGACATAGCCCTCCCCTAAGCGCCATAGCGTAAGTATTTGCTCGAGACTATTCGCGGCGAATTCGACCCTTCTGCACAGGTCTGATAAGTAAAATAAGTTCTGAATGTTCTTTAATAATAGAAATAAATGAAACTTGCCATGATGCTGACAGACCACCTTCGATTATATTCTTTTTTTACGTAATACTCTCTGTACGTAATACAGAGAATATTGTTAAGAGGTTCGAAATTTCACTTAGTCGCCCATTAGCTCAGTTAGAAGAGCGTTGGCACGGATAGCCAGAGGTCGCGGGTTCGAATCATAACAAACGTACGAATAATAACTTCCACCTAACACAATCACTTGTCCTGGTCTCAAACTAGGATATTTTGTCGTCGTCGTCAGGCTATACTAGTCCACTGCTGGACATAGACCTCCCCTGAAGAGCGCCATGTTATGCTTTTGTAGGGGGTAATGCCCATAATCCCCACGCTGGGCATGCGGGTTGGGGATCGCAGTTCGGTGGAATTGTACTGCAGGGAGCGCTGCTGCCCACCCCCCGGTTTGTGTCCCTTAGTCGCCTTTTACGACACCCGCGGAAATAATTGGGTTGGTGCTATTCTCTAGGCTGACACCACACAGCAGATACAGATTAGATACTTTGTGCTACATGGTAACCAAGTAATTCATCACAAGCCTGGAACAACACCAGCCTGGGGCCATGTGCACTGTAACGATACTTCTTTATAGTAGCTGGCCGGCGTAGCCGTTGAGGCATAGTTTAAATTATTGGAAGAATATCGTTTCGTGTGGTTTAGGTGTCAGTCGTGTTGAGACTCTCAGCTAGGATAGTTTGTCGTGATAAAAAAGATAATAATAAAAATAAAGTATTATTGCCAGTTCAGCGTTTAAATAAGTAGTGCGCTACAGTACGTATCTAGATTTTTTTATACTGTGTACATCCTACTGCAGGGTACAGGCCTCCTTCTCTTAGAGAGAGAGTATGAGCTTAATTGACCCAAAAGCGAGAGACCCAAATCCGATTCCTAGTGCGGGCATATACCAATGACTTTGTTTTCTAAGTTATATTATATCATAAGTGTAAATGTATTTATTAAAAAATGTCACATGCAATCAAAAGAATACCTTAAACTATGGAAATCCACAACAGTATCGTCATATCATATAAAATACTATTAATAAATAAGCAAAATAGTCAATTAAACAAAAAACAACAAAGAAACAAAATTACACACGCACGAAACAAAATTACAAACAAAATAAAATTAGTCAATCAAACCGCCCCGAGACATATCCGACCCAAAGGTTCTGATATCGCTGGCAGCATTACCGCGCTGCACTGCTAGTGATATCCTTTGCATCAGATATGCTCCGGAGCGGTAGTCCAAGCCGCGGTTCCTGAGACGACGACCTACCTCTTTAATAAAGGCTTTGCCCTGAACACCCCAGACCCCAGTGGTTTCTAAAGCCAGGGGCACGAAAAAATAGCTGCTCGTTAACTGACTGTACTATAGTTATATACATTTTAGTATTTGCTAAGGTTAACACGAGCAGTAGACATAATTTAAACTGTTTTTACACGTATTTATACTCCTTTATTATATTTTTAATAAAGGAGTCAAAAAAAGGAATCAAATAAAGTTTCCGACGTTTCGGCACTTTTTCAGGTGCCGTGGTCCCGGATGACTGAGGTAATAGGCGTCTTTTAGAAAGCAATAACGGTTAGTTTACTACCCTCGACAAAAATTACAAAAGTTAATTATGAAGTTACGTTCCAAAATAGGCAAAACTTTATATATTTTTTTTTATATAAAGTCAACAGTATCGATTATTAGTAATTGAAGTCAAAATTAAATTTATAAACTAATTATTTTACATGAACTTAAAAAAATACTGATTATTAATTAAAATTAAAAATTTTAAATCTACAGTCACACTTCTAGCAAGGGGGTATCATGCACTTAAGCACTGGTTCCACAACCACAATCTCTATTAAAATTTAGATGCAGGCGGATCTCTATTGCCTCGCGTATCATTCTAGGGAAGAAACGGTCTTCTCGGGCTAGAACTTTAACTTTATCGTAATGTATAAAGTGGTTGGTACCGCTAAGTGTATGTTTGCTGACTGCAGATCTACCAGAGCGCTTATGTTTCACATCCGCGATATGTCCCTATACCCGCTCAGCTATGGTACGCTTGGTTTGACCAATGTACGAGGAACCACATTCACAGTCAAGCTTGTATACTCCTGCCTCTTGTAAGGGAATCCTGTGCTTGAAACTTCGCACGAATTGGTGTATCTTTCTTGGCGGCTGGTAGATGGTTCTGATTGAAGCGCGTTTCAAAATACTCCCAATTTTGTCAGTCACTCCTCTCACGAAAGGCAGGTAGGCTGGAACTCGCTCGACTGTGTTCGGTTTGAAACATCCTCCGCGACGGACAAAATGTAATAAACGAGCATAAATCCGTGTAAAAACAGTTTTAATTATATACATTTTGTGAAGTTATAGTTGCAATACTACTCGATAAGCATGAGGACAAACATCGTGAGGAAACCTGACTGACTGAGGTGTTCAAATACATCAGCGTTTAGCAATTACCAATCCGTAGTAGGCACGCGTGGTAATATTCTTAGAATATTCTTTGTATCTATAAAAAAATTTTTTTACAAGATACAGTACTAGTGGTAATCATCATCTTCATCAACTCATTATGATCTCAGCGGGGGGCATGGATCTCTTCCCTGAGGAAGGTATAGGCCATACTCCACTAGGGGGGGCCAAGTCCGGATTGGTACCTAATAACCAATAATAGCCGTCAATGGAAAGCAAAGTTGCTGAAGTGGACAAAGCTGATGCAAGGTGGAGAGAGAAAATAAGGAAAGCTGATCCTACTAC